>SJYA01000797.1:24581-43256 GCA_006410615.1 Neotragus moschatus | reverse complement strand
CACCATCACAAACATACCGCATGTACCACACACCTACACACACACATATAGCACACAGCTACACACACTGTATGCACACACTTACATACAGACACACACACCTACACACATTCGTATACTCATCACACACACGTGCATTTACCATACACCTACACACACACACTGTATACACACTCACACACACACATGCAGTACACACCTACACATTATACGCACACACTCACACATAGACATATACACCATCACAAACATACTGCATGTACCACACACCCACACACACACACATAACACACAGCTACACATACTGCATGTACACACTTACATACAGACACACACACCTACACACATTCGTATACTCATCACACACACTCAACATTCATCATACAGACACACATACTTACAACACACACACACACACACACACACACAGTCTTAGGAAAACAAAAGCTCTGCTTTGATGTCCTTTCACAGGCAGAGAGAAGGGGCTTCCCTGGTGGCCCAGCAGGTAAGACTCTGGGTTTCCAATGTGGGGGCATGGATGCGAATGCTGCTTGACCCCACATGCTGCGGTATGGCCAAAAAAAAGGCAGAGAGGAGGCCTTGGGGTGCCTGGCTCAGCAGGGAGGCCACCGTTTTAGGCCCTCCTCCTCACTCTGTGGCAGGTGGTGGGGTGGTGAGGCGGGGGGTGGGAACAGGGAGCAGGTGTTCCCTATTGGGAAAATGACTCTGGAAAGGGAGCGCCGGGCCGCTCCGACCGAAAAGCTGTCTGGGGGTGCGTTTTTGTTTCATTTCCCGTGACAGGACGGGTGAGGTGGGCCTGAGCCTCCGGGGCAGGCGGGAGGCCGGTGGGGGGGAAATGGTGCCTGGGTTCATGGCTGTCTGATATTCAACTTCAAGTGTTTTGTATTTTGCTATGTGAACCCCCTTTGTCTCCAAACCTCAGTAAAGTCTGCTCCACACACAAAAGCGTCTGTGTGGTGATTTCTTTGTATGGAAACGAAGGGGTCCCTGTGGACGGAACACAGGGCAGCAGGTCCAGCTGGCCAGGCCATCAGGGAGAACAAGCCTCGGCCGCCTCCTGGGCCAGCCCCCCCACCTCCTCCTTCGAGGCCCTGGGCTCTGTGTGTACCGTGGTTCTAGACGCATAGCGTTAGGTACTCAGTAAACAGCAAACGGACTTAACACCCCCTGCATTCAAAGACTGGTCCAAGCCAGAGGTTCAGGCCGGGCATCCTTAGGGGTGCCGTCCCTAAGTTGGCCTTCTGGGAACGTGATGTTAGCCTTGACCTGGGAGTGAGCAGGCCCACGGGGCTGGCTGGCCCCCCAAAATCAGAACCGCAGTTGATAGTGGCCTGAGGGGCCCAGACACACTTCAGTTCACCCTGAGCTGCCCTGCTCCCTGGGACCCAGGACCCAGGACCCAGGTGTCACCCCCACCCCTCCCAGGGGCCCTTCCTCCCTGGGGAGCCAGGTCACTGGTGGCGGGTGTGTCAGGGGGGTGTCTCAGAACATGGTTTGGCCGTTTCCAGTCCACCGCCTGCCTTTGTAGAGCCTGGCAGCTAAGAAAGGTTTTTATTATTAAACCTTTTTTTGATTGTAGTAAAAGTCACATAATATAAAGCACACTGTTTTAACCATATTTAATTGTACAGTTTGGTGACAGTATGGTTTTTCTGTTTTTAAATGGTTAGAAAGAAATCCAAGGGCCACTAGCACATGGCCTGTGACAATGGTCTGCAGTTCAAGTCCAGGGTCGGTAAACTGGGGGTCATTGCACTGGGCTCTTGTGGCTTGGCTCACAGTGGCCCTTTCCAGGAGCTGCTCCCAACTCCTGAGTCAGAGAGTGGCCAAGGGCCTCCCTCAGAGCAGGGGCCAATGAGGGCCTGTCCACGGGGACAGCAAGAGCGGCCACAGGACGATCCGGGAAGTGAGACCCACTGGGAGGGTGCTGAGGAGGGAAGACGGACAAGGGGCATGGGTGCAGCTGGGGTGACACCCTGCCCTCTCTCAGGGGGCCACATCATCACTGGTTGGCCTGAGTGAGGGCAGCGATGGTTTCAGGGGTGTGGGTCCTGCCCCAACCTGACCTGTTTCCTCTGGATCTGTTTTAGACGTTGCTGTTTCCACTGGAGCTTTTGCTCAGACTCCCAGTCACCCAATCATCTGTTGGCCATCCACCTCTGCTTAAGAGGCTCCCACATGCCCGTGGGAGACTCTGAGCAGGTGGGCAGCTGTGAGCGGGGGGGTTGGCTCATCTGTGACCAGCCGGTGGGGTTCTTCTGTTAGGGTGCAGACTGCTTTAGGGAATTGCTTCCTGGCCTCATCTGGTTCTGTGGAAAGGGCTCCCCCAATTTCCTGCCACGGAGAACCGTCCGGCCGCCAGCATCTTGCGAACCAAGTGGGAGAAAAGTGCCCCAGTGTTGCCCACGGACCCCCTGTTCTGCACGAGCCTCTCATGCTCGCTTGAACCTGGTGTCCCCCAGCCCGCGGAGAAGAGCTCAGACTTCTGCCGGGGCTGTGAGGGGGAGCTGCAAGGAGTCAGGAGGGGCTCTGGGGCATTGGTCCCTTCCTGAACTGACTTGGAGCAGCCCCCCACCCCTCGCCGCCACCTCCACCTCCGCTTGCAGAGACCCCCAGAGCCGTCGGCTCTTGACTCTTGGCGAGTTGGGTCAGTGGTAGAAACCATGCTCCTTTCTGGCTTCCTCTGGGTTAGGGTTCTGCTCTCTTGGTCTGCAAAGTCAGCCAGCACCCATTCTTCTTTTTTCCAGCTCCTGAACTTTTCCCCCACCTTCCTGATCTTGTTGAGATTTATATCTTAAAAAAAAAAAAAAAAAAATCCCTATACAGCCATCTTATGAGGATTTCGAGTCACTTATTTGAAATGTCAACCTGGCTATCAGGTGAGGATACATAAGTGGAGGGCAGGGGTGTGGGGGGGGAGCAGGGAGACCCCAATAGGAGGTGGCTGCAGAGTCGAGGGGAGCGACAGTGCTCTGGATGCGAGTTAGTGGTGAAGAGGAAAGAAAGCCAATGATCTTGAGATGTGTTTGAAGGCCGTCACTTTGGTTTCCTGAGGCTTGGGTCCAGAGCGGGCAGGAAAGTGAGGAGGCAAGGTTAACTCCAAGGTTCCTGGCTCAAGTCACATACTTACAGTGATGGGAGAGACTTGAGGAGGAGCAAATATGCGGGTGGAGATCGGAGCTGAGCTGAGATCCCTGTTAGACCTCCCAGTGGAGGCGTCCATGGCAGCTGCCCTTGCGACTCTGGAATGAAGGGGAGCGGTCAGGGCTCTGTCTAGGATTCACTGGCGCCTGGGTTGGTATTTAAGCCCTTGAGACTAGATGAGATTACTTAGGAGGAGAAGATGGCTGGAGAAGAGGAGGTGTCGCCAGGACTGCCCTGAGTCATTCCAACATTGAAGGGCGGAGGAGATGGGGGAGGAAAGCAGGAAACTGGTTTTCTTTTCAGTTGTAAAGAGAAGAAAGCATTTCTAGGGGAGCTGTGCACTGGCATGTAGATTAAAGTGATGAGAGAGAAACAATCATTTGGGGCAGAGATACTCTGGTTTCCATTCTTCCTGAATAATAGAATCCCCCGTTTTTAGCTGGGCACATGGCCCTCAGGATAAAAACCATATTTCCTAGTCTCTCTTGCCACTAGATGAGGCTGTGTAAGTTTGACTAGTGGAGGCAAATAGAGCTCCAGTTTTCATAAGTGTCCCAATAGAAAGAAGGAGACTTCCCTGATGATCCAGTGGCTAACAATCCATGCTCCCAGTGCAGTGAGCAGGGAACTAGATGCCACATCCTGCAACTAAGAAATGGGGAAGTCAAATAAATAAATAAAAAGAAAAAGGGCGTGCTCTTCTTCACCTCTCCTTCTTTTCAGTTGACTGGATTGTGATGTAATGGCTGGATTTCCTGCAGCTATTTTGTACTAGGAAGTGACCTTAGGAATGGAAGTTACCAGTGGTAAACCAATAAGGTAAAAGGATCTTGGATCTTTGGTTCCATGAAGCACCATTACAGCTCTGGACTGATTTTATATGAGAGAGAAATAAACTATCTTCTTTAAGTCACTTTTGTGGGTTTTTTTTTGTAATTTGCAACCAAACATATTTCTAACTCATGCATCATGGCATAATGTTTGAAGCATGAGTGGCTATTAACAACAACAGTAATAATCCCACTCCTGACTCTGTAGCACTTTTCAGTTTACAGAGCACTTTTTTCTTAAAGTTTGTTTATTTATTTTTGGCTGTGATGGGTCTTTGTTACTGCTTGAGGGCTCTCTCTAGCTGTGGCAAGCGGGGGGTACTCTTTGTTGTCCCGCGTGGGCTTCCCTTGTTGTGGAACACAGGCANTGCGCTGACGCCTCTGTGGCCACTCTCATTTCACCTGCTTCCTGCCCCAGCCTGATGAGTTTAGGAATGAGAGGCCCCCTCTCTGGGCTCCAGCCCAACACATTAATAGTCTGAGCGTCAGTTAGAGCCCCTGGCTTCCCAGGTGGCTCAGATGTAAAGAATCTACCTGCGACAAAAGAGATGTGGGTTTGATCCCTGGGTCGGGAAGATCCCCTGGAGGAGGAAATGGCAACCTGCTAAAGCATTCTTGACTGGAGAATCCCACGGACAGAGGAACCTGGTGGGCTACAGTCTATGGGGTTGCAAAGAATTGGACACGACTGAGCGACTAACATCTTCTTAGAGCCCCAGTCTGGTGGAATGAGAACATCTGCCAGATGGAGGCCGGCTTCCCACTGCCCTCCTCTCAAACCAGATCNCCTGGAGGAGGAAATGGCAACCTGCTAAAGCATTCTTGACTGGAGAATCCCACGGACAGAGGAACCTGGTGGGCTACAGTCTATGGGGTTGCAAAGAATTGGACACGACTGAGCGACTAACATCTTCTTAGAGCCCCAGTCTGGTGGAATGAGAACATCTGCCAGATGGAGGCCGGCTTCCCACTGCCCTCCTCTCAAACCAGATCCGCAGCCCAAACAGCGGCACTGGCGGGGCTCTCGAAGAGGCAGCCAGGAGCTGCGAGTCTGCGGGCTCACCTATCACCACGGGCGCTTCGGTCCCCGATCAGCAGCCACGTGTAGATGAGGGTTTGTTTTTTTACTTTAGTACTTTTTACTTATTGGCTGTGCTGGGTCTTCGTTGCTGTGTGAGGGCTTTTCTCTAATTGCGGAAAGGGAGGGCTACTCTCTAGTTGCGATGCACAGGCTTTTCATCGTGGTGGTTTTTCTTGTTGCAGAGCATGGGCTCTAGGCACGTGGGCGTCAGCAGTTGCGGATCCCGGGTTGCTAGAGCACAGGCTCAATCGTTGTGGTGCATGGACTTAGTTGGGCNCCTATCACCACGGGCGCTTCGGTCCCCGATCAGCAGCCACGTGTAGATGAGGGTTTGTTTTTTTACTTTAATAATTTTTACTTATTGGCTGTGCTGGGTCTTCGTTGCTGTGTGAGGGCTTTTCTCTAATTGCGGAAAGCGGGGGCTACTCTCTAGTTGCAACGCACAGGCTTTTCATCATGGTGGGTTTTTTTGTTGCAGAGCATGGGCTCTAGGCACGTGGGCTTCAGCAGTTGCGGATCCCGGGTTGCTAGAGCACAGGCTCAATCGTTGTGGTGCATGGACTTAGTTGGGCTTCCCGGTGGTAAAGAACCTGCCTGCCAATACAGGAGACATGGGAGACTCAGGTTCCATCCCTGGGTCGGGAAGATCCCCTGGAGGAGGGCATGCCAGCCCACTCTAGTATTCTTGCCTGGAGAATCCCTGGACAGAGAGAGGAGCCTGGTGGGCCCCGGTTCATGGGGTCGCAAAGAGTCAGACACGACTGAAGCAACTTAGCACACATGCATAAACTTAGTTGCTCCGAGGCATGTGGGATCTTCCCAGACCAGGGACTGGACCAGTGTCTCCTGCATTGGCAGGAGGATTCTTTACTGCTTAGTCACTAGGGAAGTCCTAGAGATGAGTTTTGAGTGTCTGGGTTAATACTATCTGTATGTTTGAGGTTCCCACCCCCTCCCCACTCCCTTTCCAGGATGTGGAAATTTATTGCGCTTTGAATACTTGCTTGCTTCTGAGAGTCTTGTAATCATCTCTACACCCAGTGTCAGCGTTTGTAAAAATATCTGACCTTGTGCTGCAAGCAGGAAAGGATAGGGGTGGAGAGCTGCCCAGGGGGTCTGAAGAGTCAGGCATCTCAGTCGGTCCCTGGAACCCCCCGCTTGTTGGGGAGGCTTGGCTGTCACTGAAGGAGACTGAGGGTCCCTCAGCCCCCCATGTAAGATCTTGATGTGTTTCTGGCCTTGGCCTTGGCAACACAGGGCCACTGCTAACCCTCAAAGCATCTTTGTGCAGATTCAAAAAATGCACTGACTTAATGGACATGAGTTCGAGCAAATTCCAGAAGACAATGAAGGACAGGGAAGGCTGGTGTGCTGCAGACCATGGGGTCGCAAAGAATCAGACATGACTTAGTGACTGGAAAACAACAGGTGAAAAAGAAAATAAATTAGAGTGAGTAAATTGTTGTAAACCTGAACAACGTCCCCCTCCACCTGGGCCAGCCTTCTGGAGCCCTGGCGGTCAGTGGCCCTGTGCTTGTGCGTCCGTCCCAGCATAGCTTGTGCTCCCTGCAACCCCAGGAGGAGAGGGGGTTGGGTTCAGAGCTGGGGAGAGGGCCTGGGGTGGGAACGGGCCTCTGAGAGCACTGGACAGGGGAGGGGCGTGATCTCAGGAGGTGCTCAGAGCAAGTGTAGAACTGGGTGTGGCTGTGCATGTGTGTCAGTGAGTGTGTGTGTGTCTGTGTGTGTATGTGTCAGTGTGTGTATGTATGTCTGTGTGTATGTGTGAGTATGTGTTTGTGCTTATCTGAGTATGTGTGTATGTGTCAGTATGTGTGTGTATGTGTATGTGTGAGTATATGTGTGTGTGTCAGTGAGTATGTGTATGTGTGGTGTGTTTATGTGTGAGTATATGTGTGTGTGTGGGCATGAGTGTGTGTGTGCGCAAGTATGTGTGTGCGTGAATGTGTGTTTATGTCTGTGTGTATGTGTGTGTGTCTGTATGTGTGTGTGAGTGTGTATACATGTGTATATGTGTGTGTATATGTATGTATGTGTGTCTGTGAGTATGCGTGTGTGTGCTTGTATATGTGTGTGTGTATGTGTGCATCTGTGAGTATATGTGTGTATGTATGTGTGTGTGTATGTGTATGCACACGTTTGTGTGTCTGTGAGTGTGAGCATGCATGTGTGTATATGTGTGTGTCTGAGCGTGTGTGTGTGTGAGTGTGTGTGCAAGTGTGTGTGTGTTTATGTCTGTGTGTATATGTATGTTTGTGTGTCTGTGAGTATGCATGTGTATATATGTGTGCATCTGTGAGTATATGTGTGTATGTATAAGTGTGCGAGTATGTGTGTGCACATGTGTGTGTGTATGTGTGTGTGTCTGTGAGTATGCATGTGTGTGCAAGTATGTATGTGTGTATGTGTGTATCTGTGAATATGCATGTGTGTGTTTGTGTGCGTCTGTGAGTATATGTGTGTATGTATGTGTGTGTGCGAGTATGTGTGTGCACATGTGTGTATGTGTGTGTCTGTGAGTATGCATGTGTGTTATGTGTGAGTGTGCACATGAGTGTGTGTGTGTATGTGTGTATATGTGTGTCTGAGTATGCATATGTGTATGTGTGAGTGTGTATGTGTATGAGTATATCTGTGTGTGTATATGTGTGTCTGTGAGTATGCGTGTGTGTGAGTGTGTGCGAGTAATGTATGTGTATCAGTGTATGTGTGTGTGTGAGTATGCGTGTGCTTGTCTCAGCGTGTTTGCATGTATGGGTTTGTCTAGAAGGGCATTCTCCTGCATTGTTCTCTTAGCTGAGAGGCCCACCTGAGCCCTTTCACCAGATCAGCATATACCTGTGATGCGAATGCCGCCCTCCCTTTAGAGTGTGAAGCAAACAGTTCCTGGCTGCCGGCCCCAGCGTGGAGGCTGAGGTTTTGGGTCAGTNTGTGTGTGAGTGTGTGCGAGTAATGTATGTGTATCAGTGTATGTGTGTGTGTGAGTATGCGTGTGCTTGTCTCAGCGTGTTTGCATGTATGGGTTTGTCTAGAAGGGCATTCTCCTGCATTGTTCTCTTAGCTGAGAGGCCCACCTGAGCCCTTTCACCAGATCAGCATATACCTGTGATGCGAATGCCGCCCTCCCTTTAGAGTGTGAAGCAAACAGTTCCTGGCTGCCGGCCCCAGCGTGGAGGCTGAGGTTTTGGGTCAGTGCTCTCCAACAAGCCCCGGGGGCGTGGGTCCTGCCCTGGCAAGCCCCCCCGCCCCACCACAGTTGGAAGGACTCAGGAGCGGGGTGCCAGGTGGGTCGGAGTAGGGGGTATGAACATGTAGAATGACATGTTTTGTTTCAGGCAAAATGAGGTGGAGCTCGAAGCTTGCCATTTCCACTCGTCTCATCCTGGGAGATTCTAAACAGCTTTGTTTAAACACTGGACATGCTGACTGCAGAGTCCTGAATCAGGAGGAGCCCTTGGGTCCCCCAGGAAGGTGATCAGGTTTGAAGCCAGAGTTGGGCTCTGGGTGTAGCACGTGGGACCTGAGGGTCGGGGGAGCTCTCGGAGCACCCCCGGGGCGTGAGTCACTCCACACTAGCAGCTGTTGCATAGGGGCTCCTGCTGGCTTGCTGCTGGGTTGGGGCACCAGCACCGGGTCACCACCCACCATCCAGGCTGGGGCAGCAGAGAGGGAAGCGGGGTGGATTCTGGTCTGGGCTCTGCCTGCCCCTGCTGTAGACCAGGAAACTGGGAATGGTGGTGGCCAGCTGGCCTGGGTCCATGGATGTCTCCTACGAGAGGCAGTCAGTCCCTGCAGTGTAGGGAGAATAATACAGGACACTGTCTCATCGAGGGTAAGGTTGAGTGGGCTATTCTCTGAGGACCCCCAGAGGAGCCCAGGGGAGATGTGGCTTGGCCTTAAGAGACCAGGATGGCAAGCTGGGAGGTTGAGTCAAGATGGGCATGGCCTGGTGATTGGGCTGGAAGGGGAAGGAACAAGCTGGCCATGGGGGCGAGCCTTCACTCAGGGGCACCTGGAGTGCCCCCTAGAGGAGACTGATCTTGGCAGACTAGCAGTGGACAGCTGGTGTTGGCCCCTAAACAGCGGAATGCCAGGATGAAAGTGGAGTTTTAGGAAAATAAGCTTGTTGCAGAATTCAAGGTGAATTTTTTAAAAGTACCTTTTTGTTATTGTTGTTCCACAAAAATAATACCAACTCCTTATAGCCTGTAAATGATACAGATGTTGTAGGAAGGGAAAATCTCCTATAATCCTACCCTTCTGAGGCAATCACTATTAATACTTCGGCTTATGTTCTTTCTAGGTATTTTAATGATAGACTAGCATCCAGCTGTCTACCTACTATCTCAATTTCCATAAATAGCATCGCACTGTACTAACTGGAAGGGCTTCCCTGATGGCTCAGATGGTGAAGAGTCTGCCTGCAATGTGAGAGACCAGGTTCGATCCCTGGGTCGGGGACAGTATTCCATGGACAGAGGAGTCTGGCGGGCTACAGTTCATGGGGTCGCAAAAGGTCAGACATGACTGAGTGACAAGCACAATATACTAAATGGAAACTTCTTTAGCTGTCTTTCTGAACTGATGCTCAAGCACCAGGCCCGGCTCAGCTGGGCTTGGCACGTGAGCTTGTGGATGTGGATGCGGTCAGCTGGGGGCTCTGCAGGGCCTGGGTGGTCCGGTGGCAGTCAGCTGGGAGCTCTGGAGGGTGGCCTGGGTGGTCCAGGAGCCCCTCTGGCACATGTCGGGCTGGTGCTGGCTCACGGCTCGGCCTCTCTTCCCCCACGTGATTTCTCATTCTCAAGGGACCTGGCCTTTTATGTGAAAACGGAATCTTCAAGACCTCTTAAGATGGAGGTTCTGAGGTCTCACGATGTAATATCCACCCTCCGCTTGGTCAGAGCAAGTCACCAGACCTGCTGGTACCTTAGGGCTGGGGCAGAGATGCCCCTCTTGATGGGAGGGCTGGCAGTCACGTCAAGAGCAGGTGTGTTGAGTGGTTGGAGGGCGAGGGTGTGCAGTTCCTGCACGGGCCCAGGAGGAAAGACTGGGATGCTGGGGGGCTCAACCTCACAGACATCTGGAGGACAGTCCAAGCTCTGCCCCTTCTCAGCCCCCTCCGCCCACGTGGGTCACCCAGGGAGACTGGCAAGGTAGGAGGCGCGACCCTCCTGCTGGCTTAGTGGTACATTCTGTGTGCTTGTGTGTGTGGGGGGGTGCTTATCTGGCAGGAGGCGAGAGTGAGCTAGAGTGGGGGCTTTGTAACGGACAGCTCTCTGGCCGAGAAGTAGGGCAGAAGCCTCCCTGCACTCCGAAGCAGCTGGCCTCTTGGCTGCTGGGTACCAGCTGCTGATTCTCATGGCATCTCCAGAGAATGTGTGTTAGTGAGTGAAGCAAGGGTCCTGATATAAGCCAGCCGGACACTCCAGACTCAGGCCTCTGCCGGCCACTCATTCATTCATTCGCCCAGCAGATGGGACACCCCCGCTGCTCCAGACTTTCTCTCCCCATCCCCTCCCACCTTCAGAGGTGGAGCAAGAAGACCCTCCCGCTCGATCCGACTTTGCCTCCCAGACAACTCACAGTGGACCTCACATTCTGACTTCCCCTAATGTTTCTGTGTGTATAGCTGTCTTATCACCTGCCACGTGTGGTATCTCTTCTTTCGTGTGGAATGGCTGAAGTGGCAGGGAGGCAGGAGGAATTGGGGTGGGCGGGGGAGAGCCAGCCCCGGGGGTCGTTAAGGAACACCGCTCCCAGGTTCGAGGATACTGCGGCGAAGCCACTGAAGCAGTCCTCCCAGGGCTCGCATTCATCCTGCTTCCCTCTCCCTGGAGCCCCCGCCTGGCCCTGAAGAAGCACTTTCCTGCACACCTTGTTCTTTTCCCCTGTCGTCTGCCTGGTGCTTTGTGCATTCATCAACCAAGAACAAAGGCCGAGAAGGCTTTCACGTTTGAAAACCCCTTGGTGTTTTATTTTCTCCCTGCTCCCTCCCAGCATCTCTCGGAAATGTCTTGTGGCTGAAAGGTTCGCTGTTTGTGAAGCCGTCCAGGCCACACGGCTTGGCCTTGTGGCCCTTCTCTCCCCCTCCTAGGCTGTCCTGGGGAGAAGGGACCCGGCTCAGAGACAGGACAGGTCTCCATGCGAACTGGGGGCGGGAAGGAGCAGGCCACTGCAGCTGCCCTGATGCTTTCCCTGGGTGCCGGGCCGCTGGCGTCCTGCTCCTGTTGCCGGGTTTGTGATATCTGATCAGCTCTCGGGCTTAACGTGTCCCGGTGCTTAGAGTTAAGAACGTGCAGAGCTGACACTGCAGACCTTGGAGAAATCTGGCCTCACAAGCGAGACAAGGAACCTCAGCCGCTCCTTTTGGCCGAGGAGCTGGAAAAACTAAATGGAGGTTCTCGGCCTGCGCCAGCCGAGAGTCTGCCACTTTCAGGCGGATGGTAAACTCTCCCTCTGGGGAGACCCAGGAGGCCCGTCTCTGATCCCTAACTTCTCTGCGCATGTCTCCACCCAGAGTTCTGGTTCTCTGTGGCTGGGAGGATGGATTTGCATGTCAGTAGTGTCAGGAGTCATCGGCAGGTGAGCCCTGGCCAACTTTGAGTCTGTGAGGGTCCCAGTCATCTTTTGGCCCTGGTGCTCTGTGTGATCAGAGAATGTCAGGCGATGTGAGGTTAGGTGAGTCTCTGACCTGTTCTGGGCTACCAGAGGCCTTCTCTGTTTCATCAAGTTCTCCCATTTCCCTCTGAGGCTTGGCCCCGCAGCATCCATGGCACCAGGTCTGGGCTCTGAAGGCCGAGTGAGAAGGGATGGGATCGCTTGTAGAAGGGGCCAGAGCTCTCTCTACAGGGCTCGGAGGAGAAGCCTGCCTGACCTAGTTTGGAATAAAACTGATGCTACGTCTGTTTCATCATTTACTTTCATCCCTGCTCATCCAAATGACGCTCGGTTGATGGTGCTGTGCCCGTGATCGAGGTGGGGGGACCTGACCCTCTCTTTGTGGGGCAGGGTGAGGGAAGGCGCTGGGCTGGGGGGGCGGTGAGCCCCACCCTGACCGTGGGGCACAGGGAGGGGTAGGCTGCAATTCCTTAGACTGTGGGGCTTTTCTCCTTTGGACCCACACCGAAAATGGCTATATTTTCAATTTGCCAAAAATTAAATTTTCCTTGCCTCAAAATAAAATTTCATTGCCAAAAACTCCTCACAGGCATTCACTGGAGGGATGGTTTAGCTTTAAACAAACACCTAAGAGAGAGTATCTGTCTTAGGACAGTGGTTAAGTCAAGTATCTTTGACATTTCTGACTTGTGTCAGGAGCTAAACCATTCGGGGATGCCACGTCTTAAGCCCCGTGGTGCAGTCTCCACCCATGCTGGTGTTTCTGAGACCCTGCATCCCCTTCCCTACTTCTGGACTCTGAGCAGCATTCGTGTGGCCAGAGGACTCAGACTGAAGACTTGTGCAGCCTCCAGTCTCTGCCTGGCTGGGGCACTTCCGTCATCTGTCTCTTTAATTCTGCTGAGAGGCAGGGCCTAGATTTTCCCCTCCACTGATGCTCTGCCTGTTTTCTTGTCGCTCAGCACTCGGTGCACACTCAAATCTCTTTTGAGTGAATGAATACTTACTTCGAGATATGAAAAGAAACATGTCCTTCATCCAGTCCATTTCTCCAGACGCTTGGAGCACTTGCTTGATTTAAAACCATCCATCTTCGTGGTGGGCTTCCCTGGTGGCTCAGGCAGTAAAGAGTCTGCCTGCAATGCAGGAGACCCCAGGTTTGATCCCTGGGTTGGGAAGATCCCCTGGAGAAGGAGATGGCAACCCACTCCAGTATTCTTGCCTGGAGAATCCTGTGGACAGAGGAGCCTGGAGGGCTACAGTCTGTGGGGTCTCAAAGGGTCGGACATGACTGAGCAGTTAACACATCTTCACAGTCTCAAGGCTGGGAGCTGTCTCTGGGGAGAATGAAGGACTCTCAACTCGGGAGCTTCTTATTAATGTGTCCGCATCTGGGAGGGAGACTGATGGTGACCTCTCCCGAGGACGTGGACAGGAAATTGTCAGGAAGAGGAGGACACTGCCCGGAAATTTCCCGAGGAGGAGCCCAAGGCTGACTCCCCCAGGAGCTCCCTGCTAGCGGAGCAGAGAGGGCTGGAGCCAGCCTGGCCAGACCCCAACCCTGGACTCTGACTCTCTTACCACCCCCCCTCACCTGCCCCCACCATCATCAGCTCCCCCTGGGAGCGCCTCAGAGTTCCCAGCACCTGTGTGCGGTGACCCCACTGGGCCTGGGGGCAGCGTTGTAGGAAAACATGCATCCAAACTGGCCAAATCCCGGAGGACTTGGGAGAGGCACGTGTGCGGTTATTTTAGGTTTGGTGGGCCGAGCTCAGATCTCTCTGGCATTCCCGGCCGCTGGCCTCTCTCAGAATTGACCAGAATGGAAGGATGGTAGAAATTGAGGCTCCAGGAATAGCTCAGGAATTTGCTCATTCTTAACCCCTTAACGAGGTGCCGCCCTGCCTGGAGCCCACAGAGTGCTGGAATGGGGAGCGGGGAGGAGGTAGGTCTCAGGCAGTTTCCTCTTTTTCATCCGGGGAGGAGCAGGAGGCAGCCCAGGGCTGACTTGAGGCCAGTCTGATAAGGAGCAGCATTTAGAGGCCAGAGGAGTGTCCCTCCCCACGCTGGCCCATCCCTGCTTCTTGAGGGGATTGCCTGGTAAACTCCCAGCGGCTGGGTTGGTACCTCCCTCTCTCTGGATCTCTGCTCTTTCTGTTTCTGGATCTCTTGGGCCTTGGCAGGCTCGGGGCAGGCCTGTCCTTGGGTCTTGGGAAGCCTCATCTCTCTCTCCCTTCCCCAGAGTCAGGCTCAGGGACCCTTTTGTTCAGTGCATGTAAAGGGGGCAGGTACCAAGCACCCACCCTGTGGCAGGTCAGTAGCCCAGGGGCGCCAGGCATCTGCCTTTGCCCTGGAGGAGCTGGGCTGAGTGTGCAGAGACCATGTAGACCAGCACAGACTCAGCACTGTCCACAGTTCTGGAGGGGCAGTGGGGATCGTAGCAGGCGAGCGGGTCAGGGGAAAGAGCAGCCCCAGAGGACTCCTCCCTGGTCCTGGGTCAGCCACGTCACTTCTCTGGACCTTCCTGTTCTTCAGTGTAAAGTGAGGAGTCTGTGATCCCCAAGCCCTTTCTGGGCTTGAGAGTTTCCCTGATTCCAGGGGTCTCGGGGAGGAAGACTCTTCTCAGACGGGTAGGATAATTTTGTTGCCTCTCCTCTGTGTTCCAAACAGGCTCCCAGGGTGGACCTTTCAGCTGGGTCATCCCCATGGGGACAGGCTGGGGCTCGGATGTCTTGGCTGGGTCTCTAGCCTCTCTCCTGTCCTCCTGCACAGGAAACTGGGAAGTCTGACTTTAGGGTCAAGAGCTTGGCTGTCCTCGTGCAGGAGGAGGTGGTCACTCCTTGGGCTACAAGATGAGGTTCAAGCTGCTGAGTGAGGCTCAGAGTCTGCAGGGGCCGGGAGCAGTGTCCAGCCTCCCTGCTGCCCACCTGAGGCCACTCTGTCCGGTCTGTCTTGTGATGCCCTCCACGTAGGCACTCACTGCTGTGTCCTTGGCATGGTCCGCCTGACTCAGAACGCCCCTCCCATCCTGCGTGTTTTTTTTCCTCTTATAAGCATTGTTTTAGCACATTTCAAAACTTGGTCAGCCATTATATCTTCAAGTATTTTTCTCTTTTTCTGACCATAGCTTGTGGCTTGCAGGATATTAATTCCCTGACCAGGGACGGCACCCGGGTGAAAGCGTGGAGTCCTAACTACTGGACTGCCAGGGAATTCCGTCTTCAAGTGTTTTTCTGTTCCCTCTTCTCTGTTTCTGGAGCTTTAGTTGCATGTGTATTTAGACTGATGTTGTCCTGTATTTGCTGATGCACCGCTGACTTTTTTTTTTTCTGTCATTTTTTTCTTTCTGTGCTTCATCTTGTTATGTCTTCAGGACTTTTTCTTGGGCAGTGTCTAATCTGATGTTAATAACTCCCCTGCAGTGTATCTCTCTTTTCAGATACTGGGTTTTTCATCTCTAGAAGTTCCATCTGAGTCTTTTTTATATCTTTCATTGCTCTTCTCATTATCCTTGCGTTTTCCTGTACTTTCTTGTGCTCACGGAACATACCATAGCTGTTTTTCCATCCTTGTCTACTGGTTTCATCATCTCTGTCATTTTTGGGTCTGTACTCTTGACTGCTTTTTCTCCTGCTTTTTCTTCTGCTTCTTTGAGTGCCTGGTAGCTTTTGATTGAATGGTAGACATTGTGGATTGAATCTTACTGGATTTTGTTCTATTCTTCAAATAGTATTGAAGTTTTTTCTGGCATGCCTTTAAACGGCTCTGTGGTTGCTGTTGAGTTGCTCAGTCGTGTCCGACTCTCTGCCACCCATGGACTCTATCCCTCCAGGCTCCCCTGTCCGTGGGATTTCCCAGGCGAGGATACTGGAGCGGGTTGTGATTTCCTCCTCCAGTGAATCTCGCTTGTAAGCTTTGTTAGGGTGGACCCACCTTCAGCCTAGGGCTCTCTCAGCTTCACTACGGAGGCCTCGCCCTCTGAGGACACACCAGCCCCTGCTGTGTCGTGAGCTCTCTGCTCTCGCTGGTGGGAGTGCGGGCCCGAGTGAGCTCTGCAGGTTGGCTGGCTCTCCGCTTTCCGTTGGTTCTGTCCCCTGGCTTGTGGCGTTTCACCCTATACTTGTGTGGGTCAGGCGGGGAATGCAGGGGGCTCTTCTCTAGAGCACCCTCTCTATGCAGTGCCCTTTCTCCAAAGAAAGCGAAAGCGTCAGTCACTCAGTCGTGTCTGACTCTGTCCTATGAACTGTAGCCTGCCAGGCTCCTCTGTCCATGGAATTCTCCAGGTGAGAATACTGGAATGGGTAGCCATTTCCTTCTCCAGGGGCTCTTCCCAACCCAGGGTTCAAACCTGGGTCTCTTGCATTGCAGGCAGAGTCTTTACCGTCTGAGCCACCAGGGAAGCTTTTCTCTCCAGTGTTCTGCCCTGAGAATCCTGTCTCCATGAACACCAATTTCCGTCTCCTCAACTTGAAGGGACCACTGGACTCCACGTGGATTCCTCACCCTGAGCTGTTATGTGGGTGCTGCCTCCAGGCCGTAAGCTGGGCATCACAGAACTCTTTCTTTTGTTTCCTTCTTTCAGAGATCACAGTCCAGAGTTACCTGCTGTCTGGCGTCTGAAGCCCATGTTTCATGGCTTCTGCCAGCTTTCCAGTTGTTCAAGGGGCAAGGGTGAAGCCAGCCTTCACTGTGGCTACAACCCGAGTCTGGCATCATGGGAAACTCCACTCGGGCATTGCTGCCCTCTGGGGCAGGGGTCTCTAGTCATCTCTTCGATAGGAAAGACTCCATAAGCACCATGTTTTTTTTCCCCATGTTGTATGTGGTTTTATTTCTTATCTCTCTACATAGGCCGTCTCCCCGAGCACAAGATGATACGGTATTTTTCTTAGTATCCCTTTTAACTAGTCTAGTGCTGAGCATATAGGAGGCAGCTCATGTTTTTGGATTTGGGGGCTTTTTCTAATATATTTATTTATTTATTTATTTGGCTGCTCTGGGTCTTAGTTTCGATGTGTATCGGGATCTGTTCCCTGACCAGAGATGGAACCCCAGGCCCCCTGCATTGGGAGAACAGAATCTTAGCTGTTGGACCACCAGGGAAGTCCCTCATGTTTGCTGATTCAGTGAATAAAAGAGATGAATGGAAGGAATTATCAGCTAAGTGTACTGTTACCGGTTGCTGAGAAGAACGATGCTGCTGCCCTGGGTATGAAGTTTTAGATTCCCTCCTTGCTCTGTGGCATTTACACCACGTCTGCATCTGGGTTTTGTTAATTCTGGCTGGGATACTGGCAAATCTGAATGCGTCCAGAGGAGGATGACTAAGATGGTGGGACCTACACTCCATGGGAATTGGATGAGGATTTGGGAATGCTTGTTTGTCTGGGGATTATCTTTATGGAGTGTTAGGGGGAGGAGGGTATACACAGTAGTGGTCTCGTCTCATGTGTGGACTGCTGCTGCTGCTGCTAAGTCGCTTCAGTCGTGTCCGACTCTATGCGACCCCATAGACGGCAGCCCACCAGGCTCCCCCGTCCCTGGGACTCTCCAGGCAAGAACACTGGAGTGGGTTGCCATTGCCTTCTCCAATGCATGAAAGTGAAAAGTGAGAGTGAAGTCGCTCAGTCGTGTCCGACTCTTAGCGAAACTAGGGACTGCAGCCCACCAGGCTCCTCCGTCCATGGGATTTTCCAGGCAAGAGTACTGGAGTGAGATGCCATTGCCTTCTCCATGTGTGGAATAGGAGGGTTTAAACATGTCCTATGGCTTCAAAGCCGAGATCCCCAAATGCCTAGGACCTGTGGGGATTCCAGGAGGTCAGGGGTGGACCCAGTTCCAGAAAGAACTCTCTAACAGCTGAAGCCATCCGGCAGAGGAGGGGTGGGCTACCTTGCGAGGTCCTGAGCTCCCCACCACTGCTAGGGTTTAAGCAAAGACTGGTACTGATCAGGAGTTTTGTTTGGGATTGTAAGAGTAGATACAGTGTTACACAAGATACTCTCCAAGATACTTTTCTACTCAATGGTGTTAAATATTTTTTTAAAATTTATTTTTAATTGAAAGATAGCTGCTTTGCAATATTGTGTTGGCTTCTGCCACACAACAACCTGAATCAGCGTTAAGTATACATCCCCTCCCTTTTGAACCTCCCTCCCAACTCCCCATCTTGCTCCTGCCTTTGAGCCCATGATTCCTCCCCCCTCCCAACTCTGCAGCACACACACACGCAGGCACGCACACATGTGCACAACCAAGTTCAGGAAACATACTTGCAACATGCTCCCTACTACTCTTGTGATTCTCCTCCCAGCCTCCACTATTGGGCCTCGTCTGGGGCCCTTGATGACTGGCCGCCTGCTGCCCATGCTGGGCCCTGTCGTTCCCCTTCTGCCTGCCTGGCACCCCATGGATCCAGCTGGTCCCGTGTCAGCGCCTCGTCGCATTGTCTTCTGTGTCTGGACACACAGAACCTTTGAGACACGATGACTCTGAGCCTCCTGCCTCCCTCACGGCAAACCCTGCCCGTTCCCACACTGGGGAACATCCCTCTGCCGGGGCACTGCTGCCCTAGGCCTGGTCGTTGGCTTGTTTCTCTGAGTCTTGAGTCTCTGCCTCTGGGAGAGCCTTCTCCTTCCTGGACTGCTCGCACCCAGGAGATGTCACTCCTGGTTCAGCGGTGCTGGGGAAAGTGAAAGAGAAAGTGTTAGTTGTTCAGTCCTGTCTGACTCTTTGTGATCCCGTGGACTGCATAGCCCACCAAGCTCCTCTGTCCATGGGATTCTCCAGGCAAGAATACTGGAGTATGTACCCATTCCCTTCTCCAGGGGATTTTCCCAAGCCAGGGGTCGAACCTGGGTCTCCTGGATTGTAGCAGGTTCTTTACCTTCTGAGCCACCAGGGTGGTCCTGGCAGATTCTCAAGGGATCTGCCTCAAGCACCTGCCTTTCCCCCTTTCACAGT
>SJYA01000797.1:7214-21016 GCA_006410615.1 Neotragus moschatus | reverse complement strand
TGCCATTGCCTTCTCCATGTGTGGAATAGGAGGGTTTAAACATGTCCTATGGCTTCAAAGCCGAGATCCCCAAATGCCTAAGACCTGTGGGGATTTCAGGAGGTCAGGGGTGGACCCAGTTCCAGAAAGAACTCTCTAACAGCTGAAGCCATCCGGCAGAGGAGGGGTGGGCTACCTTGCGAGGTCCTGAGCTCCCCACCACTGCTAGGGTTTAAGCAAAGACTGGTACTGATCAGGAGTTTTGTTTGGGATTGTAAGAGTAGATACAGTGTTACACAAGATACTCTCCAAGATACTTTTCTACTCAATGGTGTTAAATATTTTTTTAAAATTTATTTTTAATTGAAAGATAGCTGCTTTGCAATATTGTGTTGGCTTCTGCCACACAACAACCTGAATCAGCGTTAAGTATACATCCCCTCCCTTTTGAACCTCCCTCCCAACTCCCCATCTTGCTCCTGCCTTTGAGCCCATGATTCCTCCCCCCTCCCAACTCTGCAGCACACACACACGCAGGCACGCACACATGTGCACAACCAAGTTCAGGAAACATACTTGCAACATGCTCCCTACTACTCTTGTGATTCTCCTCCCAGCCTCCACTATTGGGCCTCGTCTGGGGCCCTTGATGACTGGCCGCCTGCTGCCCATGCTGGGCCCTGTCGTTCCCCTTCTGCCTGCCTGGCACCCCATGGATCCAGCTGGTCCCGTGTCAGCGCCTCGTCGCATTGTCTTCTGTGTCTGGACACACAGAACCTTTGAGACACGATGACTCTGAGCCTCCTGCCTCCCTCACGGCAAACCCTGCCCGTTCCCACACTGGGGAACATCCCTCTGCCGGGGCACTGCTGCCCTAGGCCTGGTCGTTGGCTTGTTTCTCTGAGTCTTGAGTCTCTGCCTCTGGGAGAGCCTTCTCCTTCCTGGACTGCTCGCACCCAGGAGATGTCACTCCTGGTTCAGCGGTGCTGGGGAAAGTGAAAGAGAAAGTGTTAGTTGTTCAGTCCTGTCTGACTCTTTGTGATCCCGTGGACTGCATAGCCCACCAAGCTCCTCTGTCCATGGGATTCTCCAGGCAAGAATACTGGAGTATGTACCCATTCCCTTCTCCAGGGGATTTTCCCAAGCCAGGGGTCGAACCTGGGTCTCCTGGATTGTAGCAGGTTCTTTACCTTCTGAGCCACCAGGGTGGTCCTGGCAGATTCTCAAGGGATCTGCCTCAAGCACCTGCCTTTCCCCCTTTCACAGTAGCCTCCAGGGAGCTCCCAATAAGGCTCCAAGCTGGGAAGGATGGGCAGGGCTACAGCTTGGTTGGTGTGCGGGATGGGAAGGGGTCAGTGTCTCAAGGAGCAAGCCAAGAGTCCCATCTCCCCGAAGCTCTGTTGCCCCACCTCTGTGTGGAAGGAGCCTGGTCAGATCACTTGTAAGTGGGCTACTGGGGAAGTCTATGCTGCCTCCCTAGACCCCCTCATAGCCCCTGCAGTCATCAGGGGCACCGGGGGAAGTCACAGCTAGGCGGGCTCTGAGGTAAGGGCTCTGTAGAAAGTGCTTTTTGACAGCCAAGTACCCATCTGTACCCTGAGCAAATGGCCTGAACTTCAGGAATCTCTCTCCCAGTGTGGGGCTCCCTTCCCCTAGCTCACCAGCCAGGCACCATCACAGGTAGGTGTGAGACTCGCTCTTGAACTGGGAATTCTCTGGCCTTGGACGCCAGACCAGTGTGACCTGCAGAAGCTCCAGTTTCTCCCTCTGCAAAATGAGAGGTGCAGGGGCTTCCCTGGTGGCTCAGTGGTAAAGAATCCACCTGCCAGTGCAACAGACACAGGTTCGATCCCTAGAGCCTGTGCTCCGCAACAAAAGAAGCCGCCGCAAGGAGAAGCCCACGCACTAGAGTGTAGCCCATGCTCACTGCAACTAGAGAAAGCTCACTGCAACTAGAAAGGCACAGCAATGAAGATCCAGAAGAACCAAAAATAGATAAATAAAATTATATCTATAAAAAGGAAGACTGTGAGGGGCTGGAGGATGGAAACTGAAAATACAGTTGCAGGACTTTGGTGTCTAAGGCTGCTGACTGCCCAGAGTAGCTTTCTCTGTCTGGAGCAGCGTAGACTTGGCTGCTTCCCCGGCAGGTGATCAGAACCCTTGGGAATAAGTCCTTTCTCCTGGAGGCCAAGAGGGAATGTCCTCTGGAGACTGGTGGATCTGGAGGGCTGGCTTCTGCCTGCACTTGGGCTCACAAAGCCAGCACCCCTGAAGGGAGCCATGAGGAGAGGAGGCCCATCGCTCTGGGCTTGCTCTGTCCCTCCAGCGTCCACATGATGTCTGGCACAACGCAGGCACTCCGGAGCCCTTGATGACCGAGTGAAGGTGGCCCAGCATCCCATGGTTAGGATCGCGCCCCAGTCCAGTGGCATTTCAGTGGGAAGCAGTGCGCCCGGGCTGCTCACTGTTCGATGGAAACCTGAGTGTTCTGTCTCCTCGTTTCCTGCTTGTTCCACTGGAGGGGCGCCAAGACCATAATAAAAACAATGATATAATCACAGCTAATATCGACGGAGCGCATTCTGTCATGATCTGCAGGATTTTGGCCTAATTCTTGAAATGCACTCACTGGAAAGCAGTTTCCTGGGCTTGTTCTCCATCCCCCGGGGCTTTCTGCACCAATTCCTGACATCTGTGTAGGAACACGTTTTCTCCTGTTGTGAAGATAATAAAAACATATTCACTCTTTCTGTTGGTCTCATCTGCAGGAACTGTTGTCTGTATGCTGCTGTAGGTCCACTGGTGTTTTACTGAGGGTTTTGTGGGCAATCTTTCTGGTCTCTCTCTGTGTGGTTGTCTGTCTGCCAGACATTTACTGGGCACCTGCTGTGTACTGGTGATCCCGTGAAGAACAGCACAGTCTGTGCCTGCCTGTGCCAGGGCCTCAGGCAGTCCCTGGAGGCGGAACCGTCTCTCCAAGCCCCTCTCTGCAGTGTCCTGTTAGCACTCAGAGCCTTCACCCTGGACTGAAAGCTGGCCTGACAGGTGCTGCCAGAGAAATAGTTTTGAGGTCTTCCATTTCCCTATGGGACCCCACTGTGAAAGCACCCAAGCATATTCCCAGAAGTCATCTTACTGTCGTTCCCTCCTGACAGTGACCTTCAGAAGTGGCTAGACTGTTTTTTTTTTTTTTTTTTAATAATTATATATATATATATTTTGTGTGTGTGTGTGTGTGTGCTGGGCTTTCTTCAGTTGTGGTGAGTGGGGGCTACTCTCTAATTGTGCTGCATGGGTTTCTCATTGCAGTGGCCTCTCTTATTGTGGAGCACAGGCTCTAAGGTTGCTTGGGCTTCAGTAATTGTGTTCCTGGGCTCTAGAGCACAGGCTCAGTAGTTGTAGTAACACAGGCTTAGTTGCTGTGTGGCAGGTGGGACCTTCCTGGACCAGGGATCAAACCCGTGTCTCCTGCATTGGCAGGCGGATTCTTTACCCTGAGCCACCAGGGAGGCCCTCGACTGGTTTTTTCTAGAGGAGGCTACTAAGCCTCAGAGGGCTGGTGACCCCCAGTGGGGTTGTCCTAAGTATCCTGAGACTCATTCATCCCTCACATGTTAGAGGGCATCTCCTGGCCAACCTGCTCAGGCTCTGTGAATGCAGGAATGAAGAAAAATCGAAGAGCTTATAATTTTGGTGGTGGGGGGTGGGTGGGGGCAGATGATAAATAAAACCTGTAGCGACAAATGTTATGGAGAAGAGCAAGACAGGGAAGGGGGTGAGATAACGGGGTGGCGGCAGGTGTCATGGGTTAAACAGAGCACTTAGGGAAGGTCTTACTGAGGAGGTGACGGTCTAGCAGAGAGGGGAGAAGAGATAGGTGAATCCTGGGCAGATATGGGGGAGGTGGGGCCCAGGGAGCAGGCTGTGCAAAGGCCCTGAGGTAGGAGCGTGAGAGGTGTGTTGCAGCCCAGTAGGGCTGGAGTGAAGCGAGCGAGGGAAAGTTCAGGGGACTCAGACCCCACAGGCCTTTTAATTTTTATTGGCGTATACTCGCTTTACAGTGTTGGTTGGTACCCCATCTTCTGAGCAATGCTTATTTTACTCATCTGTTTATTTGTCAGTGCCAGGTCTTAGCTGCGGCATGTGGGATCTAGTTCCCGGACCAGGGATGGAATCCCAGCCCCCTGCATTAGGAGCGCGGAGTCTGAGCCACTGGACCAGCCAGGGAAGTTCCCCCACAGGGTCTTGAAGTCCATTCTGAGGGCCGTAGCCTTTTTGATGGGCGAGGCAGGTGCCATTGGAGGAGTCAGACCAAGCAGACAGACTTGCCTTTCATTCCAGAAGGACCGCGTGGCTGCTGTGTGGGCAGCTGAGTGGGCAGCGGCAGGCGCAGTAGTGACTGCCGTCTACCAAGCATGTGTTGTGTGCCTGGCCTGGGCAGACCCCTTGCACGCATGTCTTGTTTGATCCTCTCGATGACAGTTACCCACATCTTCCTGAGGAGGACGCCGAGGCTCAGCTGCTGGAGCGGCTGCCTGCTCCGGTCAGTTTGAGTCCAAAGCTCGCACTCTTGGCTGTGGTCCAGTTTTCAGGGGTGAAGGGAGAGACTGTTTAGGATGACGGGCGCAAACATCTGATGTGCGGATCAGGCTGCCCTGTGTCCGATCTCTGGCCTCGCTCAGGTGTTGAGCTGGCCACGCAGGAGGGGGTGAGAGACTATTTGCTGTGGTCGGCAAATTGTTTCCAGGTGAGTGACTAGAGAGTGGAGTCTGTGCCCCGACTCCAGACAGCAGCCTCTTCGGCCCTTGAGGGCCCTGTGTCTTCTGTTTGGCATGTTAGACAAGCCTGGTGACTTAGAGGCCTGGGCTTTCTGCTACCGACTGGGGCTCAGCCTGAGGCTACTGCAGATGGTGCCCCCTCCCTCGAGGCAGAACCTCCTTCTCTTTCCGAGTGAGTCTGGGCCAAAGTGCCCTCTATTTTATCCATCCCTGTCTTCTGAGTAGTTCAGATCACTTTCAGAATGTCACTTCCGTAATCCTCCTATTTATTGCTCCCAAAGGAAGTGAGGGGAATTTTTCCTTGTCTTTAAAGAGAATGCTGGGGTTGGAAAATCGGTCAGAGAATGCTGGGGGTGGGGGAGGAGGGTGGGGGAGGGAACCCAGAGGCCCGGCTGGGTGCAGCTGACCTCGAGGTGGGCAGGGAGGGCTGAGGTGAGCTGGGTGGGAAACGGCGGGGCTGCTCCTTTTGCGTTTACTGTGCTCTTTGGTGTCTGCACCTGGAGGAGGGCCCTGCGCTTCCCTCGTGTTGTCCTGGGGATTCAGCTTTCTGGTCTCTGCACAAGACCCCTTGCACACATATCTGCTGTTCTCGCACACTCCCTCCGCTCTCCTCCCTTGCACACTGACATGTAGCATCCACGCAGACGCTTGCACATGCGCGTTCCTCTGTGCTGGTTCTCACTCACGCTCTGCACGTGCCCGTGTGTTTCCTTGCATGCACACTTAGCCTCCTGTGCACACACCGCCCACAGTGCCCATCAGGGGCAGGACCCCAGCTGCAGTTGGCTTGGCGGCCAGGCTTGTGGCAGCAGCGGGGGGCACCCCACAGCACCGGGCCCTCGCCCTCCACGTCCATGCCTCGGTTCACCTGGCAGAGACGAGGGGACCCCTCAGTAGGAGGGCTGTGCCTGTGACGAGTAACGTGTCCTGTAGAATCAGCTGCGGGGGGAGGGGACTGGCTGCGGAAAGCGGGGAGACTCTGAAAGGGGAGGAGGTGAACCCTCTGCCAGGCTCCTCTGTGTGCGCCCCCCTCCCCTGCCCCCTACCCTGAACGTACACCATTGGCAGAGCCAGGCCTTGGCGGGCCAGGGAAGAGGGCTCAGTGCTGTTTCGGGACCTTTTAGGGGAAGGAAAGGCTCCTTGTTGGCTGCTCAGATTCTAGTGGATTCCCAGCCTTGGAAGCCAAGCAGGCGGGCCCCTGACTAGTTTCTATTTCAGAACTGACACCACTGCCGAGCGCAGCATCGTCATGGGCCATGGCAATCCAATTAGACTCAGCGCCTCCTTGGCGCGGGCGTGGGGGAGGGAGGACCCCGGGCTGGTTCTTCCCACCTGGAAATCCAGCAGGCGAACATCCTCACGAGAGCATGCGGTCGGAGGCCTGGAGACCGGCTTGGATTCCTGGCTGGCTTGGCTAACCATCCAGGAGACTGGTCTCGGGGCCTGGATCTTTCTGAGTCTTGGAAGCTCTGGCTCTCACAGGTGAGGGTGAGGAGAGAGGGCCTCCCTGGCCCAGCCCAGCCCCAGGCCCAGGTGCCCTTCCTCCAGGGGCTCTGTGTGCTGGTTGTAAGGTCCGGCTGCCCCTTTGTGGCGTCCTAGTGGCCTGTGCCCCGGGGGGCTGCCAGACTGCACTGGGGACCCTTGGGTCACATCCAAAGCCAGTCTGCTGCCTCAGTGTTCCTGTTCTTCCTGCTCAGGTTGGTTGTAGCTCATCAACATGTATCACCTTGTCCCAGAAATGATGATTAAAAAACCCCACATACCTGGTTAACATCATCAGTCCTACTTGGGCATGAGTTCATTCATTCCTGCTTAGGTTTTACCACCGGATAGAACTCTTGTCTGTGCTCAGCAGGCTGATGAGTTATGGAGGGGCCCCAGCCCCTAGTCTTTGCTGTCTGGATGGTGCAGTGCTATGACTCTGTATCCCCGAGGAGTCTTTGGGTTTCCTTTTCTTCACTAAGTGACCCTTGGCTCCCCCTTCTCAGGAGCACCTCGTGTGGAGACACAGCCTCAGCGCTGGAGTCCAGGGTGTGGGCCGTGGTAATTTGGCCATGACAACACCGTGCAGAAACACCCTGCCGTCAGAGCTCCGGCTGCACAGGGGGTGCTCTGAACCCTCACTGGCCACACGGATCTGAAAAAAGCATTCCTTCCATGCTCACATGTTACTGATGCTGTGGCTTGCTTCAGGCTTTTTTTGTGCAAAGTCCTGCTTAATTGGGGGCTTCCTAATTGGTACTAGTGGTAAAGAATCTGCCTGTAATGCAGGAATCTCGGGTTCGATCTCTGGTTGGGGAAGACCCCCTGGCGAAGGGAATGGCAACCCACTCCAGTGTTCTTGCCTGGGAAATCCCATAGAGAGAGGAGCCTGGCAGGCTACAGCCCATGGGGTCGCAAAGAGTCTGACGTGGCTGAGCGCGCATGTACTTCCTTTTGCCTGAGTTCTAGGATCTATGTTTAGAGGGCTACTGTCACTCCAGTTTTAACCTGTGGCAGGTAGCACAGTTTTTCTTCCTGAAATCTTTAGTGCTATGGGTGTTAACATCTCCTATCTGGCTGCTGTTTTGAATTTTCACAAATGACTCACTTCAATGTGGATGGGTGTCCATCCAGGCACCCAGGAACCTTTAGATCTTGAAACACTCATTATTTTAGTTCTGAGGAATTTTCTTGAGTAATTTCATTGATTTCCTCCTGTCATTTTCTCTCTTCTTTCCTCTGGAGCTCCTAGAAGTTGGATATTGAATTTCCTGGATTTAGCCCTATAATTTTACTGTCTTTCTTTTTATCGGCCCCTGCTCCGGGAGATTTCTTCAGCTTTATCTTGTAGACTTCTGTTGAGGGTTTCATGTTCATTAGCATATTTTTCGGAGAAGGCAATGGCATCCCACTCCAGTACTCTTGCTTGGAAAACCCCATGGACGGAGGAGCCTGCTGGGCTGCAATCCATGAGGTCGCTGAGAGTTGGACACGACTGAGCAACTTCACTTTCACTTTTCACTTTCATGCACTGGAAAAGGAAATGGCAACCCACTCCAGTGTTCTTGCCTGGAGAATCCCAGGGATGGTGGAGCCTGGTAGGCTGCCATCTATGGGGTGGCACAGAGTCGGACATGACTGAAGTGACTTAGCAGCAGCAGCAGTAGCATATTTTTAATATCTAGAAGGTCTCCTGTTTTCTAAATAGACCTTTTCTGTTTCTATAGCATCTTGTCTTGTTTTTATAGATGCAGCCTTTCCTCTTTTACTCTGAAGCTGTTAATGATAGTTTTATTCTGGGACAGAGGATTCTTCCTTATCATTTTTTAAAAAATTTTATTTTTATTCAGAAATGTTTTATTGGAGTATAGTTGATTTACAATGCTGTGTTAGTTTCAGGTGTACAGCAAAGTGAATCAGTTATATATGTGTCTACCCTTGCGGACATTTATACCTTGTCGTTTAGTCACCGAGTCATGTCCAATTCTTTGCCACCCCATGGACTGTAGCCTGCCAGGCTCTTCTGTCCATGGGATTCTCCAGGTAAGAATACTGGAATGCGTTGCCATTTCCTCCTCCAGGGAACCTTCTCAACTCAGGGATCAAACTTGGGTCTCCTGCATTGGCAGGCAGATTCTTTATCTGAGCCACCTGGGAAGCCTGTTTATTCCTTAACAAGTCTTTTTATTCTTGTTTTCACGGGGCGTCAGGGCCTCGGAGGGGACGCACTGTTCTCTGAGAGCTTAGCCGGAGCAGAGTGGCTCTGTTTCATTGCTCCCATTTGTCGTTTTTCACAAACCAGTGTGCTCAGCCCTTGGGAGGAGGGAATGAAAGATCACTTCATCATGCGTGTCTGTTGCAAGACCCCAGTACCTGGAATTGGGCCGGGTTTATTTGAGATTCTCATAATCACTGGCTGAGTGAACGAGTGAGCAAATGCGGGAATTGCAGCCAGACTTGGTGCCAGAAATGGAAACTGGGGACTTGTTGGCAGCCCAGTGGTTAGGACTCTGCGCTTCCAGTGCAGGGGGGCATGGGTTCCAGCCCTGGCTGGGGCACTGAGATCCTGTGTGTCATGTGGTCAGACCAAACCCAACAACAAAACCCATGCAAACCAGCCCCCCACAAACAAAAACCAGCCAACCAACAAGGAAACCGGAGCACAGTTCCGGCAGGTTCCAGTCTGCTCTGAGATGCCAGCCGCTCACTGCGGCTCCAAGCCCGTTCACCGCAGAACTAACTCATCATGGCTGGTGAGGGGTGCGCGGTGATGGCTTTCCTCCTTTGGAGTGTTTCTCTGGCCACGGTGAGCCTGTGTACCCCTGTGATTTTAGAAGGTGAGGGAGACAAGTAGGAATAAGCATGAAGCGCCAGCGTGGGCACAGTGTCCCCTGCTCACCTCGCCTCTGTCTCCCATTCTTTGAAAGCACTAGTTGGACCGGGTGCAGCTGAGGTTTCATCCAAGCGCCGGCCCTGCGAGCCCACCTCCGTCCTCTCGTGTTTGTATTACGACTGTAACTGCTTGTGGAACAGACCTGCCCCCACCTCCTCCTCTGCCTTTTGACCTAGAATGCCTTTCAGCCTCTCTTCTGCATCCTTGCAGTCCTTCAGATCTGCACGCGCCCATCACGAGGGCGCCCCAGCTGCTCCGCGACACCCGGGCTCCCTTCCCCCAGCCTGCTCGGGCATTTCCACTCTAGAGCAGGGTGCAGAGGAAGGGGCAGAGCCCTGGGAGTCCAGTGATGCTGGTTTGAATTTTAATTCTGTGGCTTGCTGTGTGACCTTGGACTGCTTGCCCAACCTCTATGAGCTTCTGTTTCCTCATCTATCCAGGTGCAATTTGTAATAAAAGTTATCACTATCTCATGGGGCTTATACGAGAATTAAATGAGATAGGTTTAAAAATTCCCCCTTTAACTTGTGACTCGAAATAGATCTGTGACTCAAGAGGATAAAAATAATAATCACCAACATGTATATGCATTTCCTTATTTGCCATGAAGGAGTTACTTTTATTATTTTTGTTTTACAAAGCAGGAGACCAAACCGCAAAGAAACAGCTTGCTCAAGTTTGCAAATCAAGGACATTTAACTCTTAAGTTTTCTTTTAAGGGCTTGGCTGCTGCTGCTAAGTTGCTTCAGTCGTGTCCGACTCTGTGCGACCCCATAGACGGCAGCCCAACAGGCTCCACCACCCCTGGGATTCTCCAGGCAAGGGCTTGGTGTTTGTATTTATTCCACAGATTTTTTTTTTAATGAGAGACAACTGTACTTCAGGTCATGACTGGGAATACAGCAGTGAAAAAACAAAGCTCCTGTCCTCAGATTCTAGTGTAAGAGTTGATGGGTGAGCAAGCACATGCTTGTATAACAGGTAGAGTTAATTGCTGGGGAGAAAACTGAGCAAAGTAAGGGCTTCAGGGATGTCTGGGTGGTAGTGGGATGAGGAAGGGGACAAGGGTACAGGGGAGGGAGGAGGGGAAGAGAAGGGAGGAGGAGGGGAAAGGGAAGGGAAGGAGGAGTGTGACTTTGTGGAGCCCAGACCCTGGTGCTGCCCTGCCTTCCCCGCCCTCCTTTGGGTGCTCTTCCTCGGTGGTCTTCTTCTGGACCCTCAGGACCTTCCCAGGGCCTTGCACCTCCTGCTCCTCCCGGTTTCACGGCCAGCTCTTCCCAGGGAAGCCTGTCTGCAGCCTGGCCAGGTCACCCTCTTGCTCTGGGCTCACTGCACACACTCAGCTTGTGGTCCTCAGTGCCCAGCTGTCTGGCTGTTGGGGCCATGGACAGACAAGGACAGCGGCTCTGACTGTGATGCTCATCTTTTCTTTCCCCTACATCTCCAGCGTCTAGCGCAGGGGCTGGTATATTTTATCTGTAAAGAACCTGATTGGAAACATTTTAGGCTCTGCGGACCATCCAGTCTTTGCTACAGCTACTCACCTCTGCCCTGTGGCTCAAAGACAAAACATATACCGATGAGTGTGGCTGCGTTCCGATAAAATTTATGTATGGGTGTTGAAATCTGAATTTCATATGATTTCTACATGTTGGGAAATATTATCCTCCTTTGGATTTTTTTTTGCAACCTCATAAAAATGCAAAAACCATTCTTTGTTTGCAAGCTGTACAAAAACAGGCGATGACTGGATTCAGCCTGTGGGCTGCAGTTTATTGACCTCAGATGTAGCCCGGTGTATGGTGTAGCATAGGTTCTCGGTAGATGTTTGTTGAGTGACTGAATGAGATGTTTGGCGAATGCCTGAATGACATTCTGGCCATGGGCAGTAGGTACTGAGCTTGTGAGCTGCTGCTTTCCCTCTATTAACATCATGATCTCGACCCCTTAGCAGGTTCCTTGTAATCCCTTAAAATTAAGAAGATAGGCAACTGGTTCTTTTATTAAAAAAGCAGCTTTACTATGATATAATTCACTACCATCTATTTAAAATTCACCTATTTAAAGTATACAATTCAGTAGTTTTCAGCACATTCTCCATTGTGTGACCCTCATCAGTATCAATTCTAGAGCATTTTGTCACCTCTCCCCCCAGAATAAATGCTGTCCCCATCAGCTTCTCTCCTCTTCCCCCAATGTCCACCCCCTCCCCAGCCCTGGACAATCATTAATGTACTTTTCGTCTCTATAGTGTTGCCTGGTCTGGATGTTTCATGTGATTGGAGTCGGACCCTATGCGGTCTTTTGTAACTGACTTCTTTCACTTAGCTGGAGAAGGCAATGACACCCCACTCCAGTACTCTTGCCTGGAAAATCCCATGGACGGAGGAGCCTGGTAGGCTACAGTCCATGGGGTCGCTGAGGGTTGGCCACAATTGAGCGACTTCATTTTCACTTTTCACTTTCATGCATTGGAGAAGGCAATGTTCTTGCCTGGAAAATCCCAGGGACGGGGGAGCCTGGTAGGCTACAGTCCATGGGGTCGCTGAGGGTTGGCCATGACTGAGCGACTTCATTTTCACTTTTCACTTTCACGCATTGGAGAAGGCAATGGCCACCCACCCCAATGTTCTTGCCTGGAAAATCCCAGGGACGGGGGAGCCTGCTTGGGCTGCCGTCTATGGGGTCGCCCAGAGTCGGACACGACTGAAGCGACTTAGCATAGCATCTTTCACTTAGCATGGTGTTTCAAGGTTCATCCATGTGGTGGCTTGTATCAGAACCTCATTCCTTTCTGAGGCTCGGTCATTCTCCACTGCAGGGCCACTCCACGTTTCGTCCTTATCCATTCATCAGTTGACAGACGTTTGGGTTGCTGCCACTTTGAATAGTTATGAATAATGAGGCTGTAAGCACGCACATCCGCGTGTGTGTGTGGACATGTGCTTTCATGTCTCTTGGGAAGATATTTAGAATTGCTGCATCATGTGGTGACTGGATGCTGAACGCCTTCAGGAACTGCCAGACTCTTTTCCAAAGCAGGTGCACCATTTTACGTTTCCACCAGCCATGTAGGAGCATTCCGGTTTCCCCACAGCCTTGCAGACAACTCTAATTTTTTGAACGATTCGTTTATTTTGTCTTTTTGATTGGCTGACTAGTTCTTAAGTGGAACTAAGAACTAGGTGTGGAATCCCACACCACCCTTGGTTGTGGGATTGTGGGCTGAACAGGAATATTTTGGGAAGTTTTGTTATTTTCATTTGTAAGAGCAATGCATGCTTATTTTTTTAAAAAATAAAACTCTATTTTGTATTGGAGTATAGCCAGTTAACAATGTTGTGATAGTTGCAGGTGGACTGCAGAGGAACTCAGCCATACAGACACGTGTATCCATTTTCCCCACCTCCCCTCCCATCCAGGCTTCCACGTAACTCTGAGCAGAGTTCCCTGTGCTGTCCAGTAGGTCCTTGTTGGTTACCCATTTTAAATATAGCAGGGTGTACATGTCCATCCCAAACTCCCTAACTATCCCTCCCCCTATCCTTCCCCACTGGCACTCCTAAGTTCATTCTCAAAGCCTGTGAGTCTGTTTTGTAAATACATTCCTTTATGTCATTTCTTTTTAGATTCTGCATACAAAGGACATCATAACGATATTTCTCCTTCTCTGGCTTACTTTACTCAGTATGACCACCTCTAAATGCAGGCTTGTTAGAGCGGATTTGGAAAACAAAACCCGATGCCTCTTTGCGACGCACTAGTCATGTTTGTTCACAGCCACCAGCTCTTTAAGGGTCTCTGAAGACTGAGGAGGTGGCCACAGGAGCAGTGCAGTGGCTTAGGATGCAGGCCCTGGGGGCTCAGCCAGCTTTCCTGACAGCTCTGCTGCCGCGGCTGCCAGACCTTAACAAGACGCTCATCCTTTCTAGGCCCCTCTTTTCTCGTTGGTGGAAAGGGTTCACTCACTTATCGCTCATTCGGTAGATATGTACGGGGCACCTGCTGTGTGGCGGGCACAGCGCCTGTCTTCTGGCTTACAGTGGAGATTCAACAAGGTGATACACATGCAGAACAGAGCATAGTCTTGGGCACTTTATGAAAAGTGAACATGTTAGTTGCTCAGTCATGTTTGCAAACCCACTGGACTGTAGCCCCAAGTTTGCAACCCCATGGACTGTAGCCCGCCAGGCTCCTCTGTCCATGGGATTCTCCAGGCAAGAATACGGGAGTGGGTTGCCATGCCCTCCTCCAGGGGATCTTCCTGACCCAGGGATCGAACCCAGGTCTCCTGCATTGCAGGCAGATTCTTTACTGTCCCAGCCACCAGGGAAGCCCTTGTAGGCACTTTATAAATGGTAAGAATGAAAATACAGAAAACAGGACCTGCCCTTCCTGAGGCCATGCAGCTCCTCAGGGCTCGAGGTTGTGGTCAGGTAACCACAGGGAGTCTCAGAGGATGGAAAATGCTCATAGCTCATCCTCTGCTCTCACGCCTGGCCCTGGCCTCCAGTCTGGTGGATTCCAGCCTCTGCTCGGTCAGTTCAGGGATGAACACCCCGTCCTCCCATGGCTGGATGGTCTGGTCTTCATCCTGCCTTTTTTTTTTTTTTTCCTGCTGGTATTTATTTATTTAATTTGTTATTGCAAGATATTTGCTTTACACT
>SJYA01000796.1:25806-44500 GCA_006410615.1 Neotragus moschatus | reverse complement strand
AAACCAGGCAGAGGTGTGGGTAACTGTTTCGTGTTGGTTTTGGAGGGAGGAGGTAGGATGAGGAGTCTTGCCAGGGGGAATGAAGGAGAGAAAGAGGGGTGAGCTGCAGGTCCTGCGGGCTGACTTGAACCTGCAGGGTAAAGAGGTAAAGTCACAGAGTCCGAGGACTCTCTCGGTTTCTGGTTTAAGTGACCACGTTGGTGGTGATGCTGTTAACAGTAGAAAATACCATGGGAGGAACAGCTAGGTGTTGGAGAGAGAATAGAACAAGTTTAGATTTTTGACCCGTCGGGTTACGTTTATGTCGGACGTCTGGCTGGAGATGTTCNGTCCTGCGGGCTGACTTGAACCTGCAGGGTAAAGAGGTAAAGTCACAGAGTCCGAGGACTCTCTCGGTTTCTGGTTTAAGTGACCACGTTGGTGGTGATGCTGTTAACAGTAGAAAATACCATGGGAGGAACAGCTAGGTGTTGGAGAGAGAATAGAACAAGTTTAGATTTTTGACCCGTCGGGTTACGTTTATGTCGGACGTCTGGCTGGAGATGTTCCGGTGCTCAGTGGCTTCAAGCGGTCAGGCAGGGAGGAGTCTAGGGTAAGACAGAGCAGACTGCCCACCTGCTTTGGCCGCTGTTTTACAGGGCTGTATGAGGATTGGAGAAAATACATGTAAACATCCTGGCACAGGGCAAGTTCTCTAAAGTTTTATAGCATTACTGTTCATTATCTGGGCTGAGAGGAACAGTCCAGGGCTCAAATCTCAGTTTTGTCACAAAATTACAAGTGTCCTCGGGCAAGTTACATCACTGCTCTGGGCCTTGTTTTGGTCATTTGAATATGGAGGGCCTTGAATTTGACCATCTCTAACATGCAGGCTGGGGCAAAACTCCTTTGTTTTAAATTTTAAAATTATTTAATTATTTGTTTGTACGGCTGTTTGTTGAGGCATGTGGCATCTAGTTCCCCGACCAGGGATGGAACTGTGGCCCGGCTCTGGGAGCACAGAGTCTTAGCCACTGGACTACCAGGGAAGTGCTGAAAATTCTGTGGTCTTCTGAACACCGAGAGAAGTAATTTACCAATATATTGGGCATTGGAACTGGGGCTTTAAATCCCCATTGTCTGTAACGATGGAGCAAATCTAACAAGATGAGACAGTAAGCAGGTGTTCACACTCGCCCCTGTAACCCAAATCCTGTACTTAGAAGTGGCAGTGGCAGGAGAGGAACCGTGAGTGAGGAGCTCTGGCTTAAAGTGCTGGAGGGGAGCTGGGGCTGGCCTGGCACTGCTGGAGACTCTGTCTGTAATGGTTGCAGCATGGAGACGTCACCAGGCTGCAAGGCTGGGGAGGGAGCATCCCCAGGCAACCAGTCTGTTGTCACTTGCAAAGTTAAGGTTCCACTGAGCGTCCTGCTCATTCATCAAATACTTGTCACCGAACGTTTCTGTGCACCTACAGTGTGCCAGGCGCTTGGACGTAGCAGTTTAGGGCACTGCATTTTAGGGAGGGCAGGAAGGAGAGCTGGGAGGGGGTGTCAGGGATCTACTAAGAAGTGGGGTATGAGGCTCGGAGAGAGAAGCTCGGGCCATGTGACACTGTCTCCCTATGTGTGACAGCCTGGTACCAGGGAGAGGAATTGGGCCCCCACTTTACCGCTCCAGAGGGAAGAACTCATTCTTTTAGCCAGAGTAGTGATGATGGAAATGGCAACGCCCTCCAGTGTTCTTGCCTGGAAAATGCCATGGACAGAGGAGCCTAGCAGGCTACGGTCCATGGGGTCGCAAAGAGTCAGACTGAAGTGACTTAGCAGCTCAACAGGAACAGTGACGATGAGACTTACAAAGAGAAGTGTCACCTACTGTTCATCAAGTGTAGCGCATGCCAGGCACTGATCAAGGCTCTGGGCGTAGACCCTGGGCTCCAGCACTGATTGTGTTGATGATTCACGTGGGGAAGCTGAGGCATGGAGCAGCGGGTGACGTGGGAAGGGGCAGAGCTTGGCTGGTTCCAGGGCCGAGTCTTTTGGGTAGAAGGTAGAGGTGGGTAGGTGGGGCTCAGGTTAGGGGACAGCTGCCTGGCGACTGTGTTCAAGCAGAGGGTGAAGGCTGTTTGTGTGTGTGTGTTGGGGGAGGTGTCTCCTCAGGGGATTTCTTTGGAGGGGAGGAGAGTGGACATAAGCAAGTAACTCTTCCTGGGCTCTCTGGATCTTCTGAAAATCCTCTGGAAAGGTGGACTCTATCCCCTTTTTGCATACAGGAAGACTACTTGCAGCTCTAGGGGCTACGTTTCTTGCTCAGAGTCGCAGAGTCACTGAGAGACAGGAGTCAGGCAGTCTAGGTCTTCGGAGCGCCCCTCTTCCCCGTGTGCCCTTCCTGCTATTCCCTCCTGCCTCCCGCCCCGCCAGCAGGCCTGCCGTCTGTGCTTCCTTCCACCTGCTCTTCCCTGCCCCTTTCTGGAGCGGACAGGCTCCGGAGCTCCCGACGGGGGCTGGCATTCCAGCTGCTGGAGAGGTGTCGCCACGGCCAGTGTGCGCGTGTGCTTGTGTGTGCGCGTGTGCTTGTGTGTGCGCGTGTGCTTGTGTGCACGTGCGTGTGCTTGTGTGCACGTGTGTCTCTGTGTGTGTGTGTTGTGGAGGCCCTGAGGGTGGTGTGAAGGCTTCGGGGCTGTGTGTGATGTGGGGTGAGCAGGCTGGATTTCCCGGCACTGGGGGGCTGGTGGAGAAGGCGGTGAGACTGTGAAGGGCAGGTGTCTGCCCTATTCCTCACTTCACCCCCGACTCTAGCCTCCTCCCCCTACGTCTCCCATCCTTTCTGAGAGGTGGGCCAGGGCAGCAGTTCAGAGAAATTAATTACTCAGTTAATTCACTCAGATCAGACAGGCTTTCAGCTGGAGGGGGGCGGGTGTGCCCTACTGATGGAAGAAGGAGGAAACTGCTAGTTGACCACTACTGGTTCCTGATGGGGGCAGGGGCTGGGAGTACCCAGGTGCTCAGGCTCCCTGGGCCTGTGGCCTTGGTCTTGCCTTGTGGGTGAGCTCTCCTGTGTTCCCTTTTTTCTCTCCCTGGGTTTTTCTTCCCTCTCCTTCCCCCCACCTTTTTTTTGTTGGCATGAGATGCCGCCAGGAGAGCCAGCTGGGCCAAATTTCCAGACTCTGTTCATTCATTTGACAGGCACTCGTTGGGGGGGGGGTCCCTGGCTCAGGACTGGACGTGGAGGAAGCCGAGGGGCGCGGCGAGAATCTGTGTGCCCTGCTCTCCTGAGGCTGACAGTCCACTGGCCTAGGCATGTCCTGCCCACGCAGCTGGTCGAGCTGAGTCAGCGAGGCCACGTGACGGGGGGACCATGAGGAGGAGGATGGTAACTGGGCCACCGGCCTGAGGAGCCCCCAGGCTCCTAGAACTGGGGCAGGCTGGTGAGAGCCGAGCCAGGCGCGCAGCACCACCCCTACCCCCTTGCCCCCCGCCCCCCCTGAGGCGGGGATCGCAGTGGATTCAGGGTCAGGGCTCCTGGAGGACAGATTGAGAGCCGCCTTTTGGGGGGGGGTGCAGGGAGCCCCAGGCCTCTGTGCTGTGTGGCTGGGTCGCCAAGGGCCTGTCCGAGGGCTGATGATACAGTGCGAGGGGGAGGGGCGGCCGGCAGTGACTTCATCTGTCATTCTGCACCCCCCATCCCCCTTCTTCAGGCGTCTGTGAGGATGGGCTCAGCTGACAGAGTGGTTTTGGCAGCTCTGTCCTGCCGGAGGGGGAGAGTTTGGCGCGCGTGCCTCCCCCAGCTGGGGTGACTTCAGATTACGGACTGAAATGTCTCAGCCACTTTGGTGATCATGTGCAGATGTCTCTTCAGGGGACGCACTGAACCGGGCCGTGGGGGGCCTTGTTACCCCCAGAGCCTCCAGTTCTGGAAGATTTCCTAGAGGTGCGGGGGACCCCAGTTGTTGCCTGGGTAGTGAGTCCAGTTAACCACCTTCTCAAGGGGAGGGGCCCGTCACAGAGGAGCTTATCATAATAACTGCCTCCAGAAATTCTGATTTTGGTACCAGACACCCGAGGACTCTGACATGTGGGCTTGGATAGCTCGCTGAGGGGACATGGGGCTGGATGGGTGGTATGAGGCCCTTAGTGCAGGTCACTTTGCCTTCCACATGACGCTGTCTCTGACCTGACTTTGGGAAGAGTCACTTGTATGAAGTCCCTTTCGACAAGGAATGTTTGAATCTTCTGTCAATGCAGGCTGCTGCCATTGCTTTTATAGTTACAATAGAAATATTCAGGAAGAGTCTGGAAGGACGGAGGCCAGGGGAAGGGGCTGCCAGGGGAGGGGAGGAGGAGTGGACCCAGTGATCTCTGAAGACCCAGAGCTTCTGGAAATCTTCCTCCAACAAGGAAATTCAAGGAATTTCCCGCTTCCTCCCCCAGTGCAGGTGGTGAGTCTGTTTCTTTAAGGTGTGGGTGGCTGGATCCATCTCGAGGTGGATGGGAGCAAGGAGCTAGGTCACAGAGCTCCCTAATTACAGCATCTTCTGGGTCTCCTTCCCTCCTCTCTGGCTCTGATGTTGCTTCAACGGAGCAATTAGAGCCGGAGGATGCGGCCAGAGCCGCAGACGTGTGACCTGTCCTGCTCTGGGCTTGCCGATGTCCTATGACGGGGCTGGGGGTGGGAAGAGCTCGCCCCGGGGTTTCTGTTCTGTACGCTGCTTCTCAAGGAAGGCAGCTCCTGCTTGCTGGACTTCCTATGGAGGAGGGTGGGTTGGAGCAGGGCCTCCATGTTGCACAACTTCAGGGGACCCTTTTCCCAGAGCACACAGGTGTAAACGTCCCCGTGGAGTTAGTTGGGTGGTGGCCGCCCTTCTTGGAAGGGCTGCAGCTTGGGGCACCCCGGTCTCGTCGTCACTGAACTCTCTTGATTCCTTGGTTCCATGTTTTTTGTTTTTTTTAATTATTTTTAAATTTTCTTTGCTGCTCTGTGTCTTTGTTGCCGCGTGGGCTTTTTTCTCGATGTGGTGAGCGGGGGCTGGTCTTCTTTGCGGTGCTTGGGCTTCTCACTGTGATGGCTTCTCTTGCTGCAAAGCGCAGACTCTAGGGTGCATGGGCTTCAGCAGTTGCTGCTCCCAGACTCTAGTGGTTGTGGGGCACTCAGTAGCTGTGGGGCACGGGCTTAGTTGCCTCTTGGCATGTGGAATCTTCTGGGGTCAGGGCTTGAACCCGTGTCTCCTGCATTGGCAGGCAGATTCTTTGCCACTGAGCCCCCAGTTGAAGCCCGGTCCTGTGGTCGTTGTTGTCAGGCTTGGTGCCCCATGGGGCTGGCGGAAGTGTACTTGGTAGCGTTGATACTGATACCAGCTGTCAGGACTGGGTTGTGTCTCTTGTGCTTCCATCCCATGTGGTTGAAAACACATTTAGAAGCAACCATTTGGTCAGCAAGGGTTTGTTGAGTGTGGAGTGAGCAAACACTGAGCGACCGCTGGGGAGACCAAGGTGGAGAAGGGGCTGGGGGCTCGGGGGTGAATGGGCCCCAGGTCTTCTGTCTGCAGTATGGTCTGTCTTGCGTCGCCGGGCCCCGGAGAGCGGGTGCAGCGGGAGCCCCAGCGTGTTGGCATTTCCGTGGGCAGGCAGGGTGGGGCTAGCACTCATTCTGATGTGGAGACTCAGGGGCCACATTCAGCAGTGGAATCTGGGCGTGCCCGGCCAGCCCCGGACTCACTTTCTCACGGCTGGTGCTTCTGAGGGTGTGGACGGGAGTTTCCAGTCCCTCCTGGAGGGATTGTGGTTGCAGAAGATGCCCAGCCCTCTCGGAGCTCCCCAGGTCAGTGCTCCTCCATGAGTTAGCAGCCCCTGCCTCCTCCCCAGGCCACCAGCCTGCCCGGGCAGTGTGCTGCAGCTGGGCCGCGGAGCTTAAAATAGCCAGTGAGCTGGCCGCTGTGCGTGTGGGGCACCCACTGAAGCAGGATGGGGCAGCTGCCTGGATTTGGGGCATCAGTGGCTCTAACCCGTGGGTGGACAGTGCCCTTTGGGGGCGTCTCCTGATCAATCGCATGGCTGGGGGTTCAGGTGTGGCAGGTACAGAGGAGGAAGCAGGGAGTTTATCTTTCCTGAGACCTTTTAGGGAAGGCCTTAGACTGGACCGCAGGGCCTCCCACTGCAGGGTCAGAGGGTGTCAGACCCGGCATCCTCTTTGGCCCTGACCCTCGGTACTGCTCAGAGTTAGCCACGTGGGGGTCCCATGCAGCCTAAATGAGAAAAGGAGACACAGGGGTGGGGTGCCAGGTCAAGGGCACCTTGAGTCCTAGCCAGGTGGACACTGACCACTGGGCCCCCAGTTGAAGCCCGGTCCTGTGGTCATTGTTGTCAGGCACCCGCCTCCTCTTGGGTTTGGCAGACGCCTCCTCTGGCCTTACGTTTACTCACCAAATGTGTACTGGATACCTGCCATGTGTAAGGGAGTTCCCTTGTGGCTCAGTGGTAAAAGAATGCACCTGCAAATGCAGGAGACACAGGAGATGTAGGTTCGGAAGATCCCCTGGGAGAGGAAATGGCAGCCCACTCCGGTATTCTTGCCTGGAGAATCCCAGGGGCAGAGGAGCCTTGTGGGCTGCAGTCCACGGGGTCGCAGAGAGTCGGATGACTGAGCATGCGTGCACTTGCTTCTGTCACGTGTGAAGCTGCTCTTGTCCATGGAAAAACAGCAATTCGTGAAACANAGCCCACTCCGGTATTCTTGCCTGGAGAATCCCAGGGGCAGAGGAGCCTTGTGGGCTGCAGTCCACGGGGTCGCAGAGAGTCGGATGACTGAGCATGCGTGCACTTGCTTCTGTCACGTGTGAAGCTGCTCTTGTCCATGGAAAAACAGCAATTCGTGAAACACAGCAAACCCCTGCCCTCGTGAAGCTTAGTTCTGGTGGGGAAGATAGATCGTAAACCATGAGTTAATAAAGCAAACTGCGCTGAATGATGGGTTTGAGTTCTGTGGAAAGAGCAGGGCCCAGTGATGCTGGGCACGCTGGGGAGGTACGGAGCTCAGCAGGCAGCCCTTGCGGAGGTGGCAGCTGTGAAGGAGGGGGGAGCTGGTCAAGGAGACACCTGGGCGAGGCGTGTCCAGAGGAGAGAACAGCCAGTGTAAAGGCTCTCCCATGAGAAGCAGCAGGAAGGACCAAGTGGAGGGAGGAGGGAGACGGACGTGTGTGTGTCGACTGAGAAGATACTGTGAGATCTTTGTCTTTTACTCTGGAAGAGATGGGCGCCTTTAGAGGGTTTGGAGCAGAGTGGGGACCTGGCCTGACTTACCTTAGCAGTAATAGTGAAAGTTGCTCAGTTGCATCCGACTCTGTGGGACCCCATGGACTGTAGCCCGTGAAGCTCCTCTGTCCATGGGATTCTCCAGGCAAGAATACCGGGGTGGGTAGCCATTCCCGTCTCCATGGATCTTCCCAACCCAGGGATCGAACCTGGGTCTCCTGCTCTGCAGGCGGATTCTTTACCATCTGAGCCCTTAGGGAATCCACAATCCTGCCTTACCTGAGAGGGTCACCGTAGTCGAGGAGCCAGTGACCATGGTCTTTCTGGGTCGTTAGGCCACCTGTGGGGGATCCCAGGACCCTCCCCATGACGTGTCCACTCCTGTCCCCACCCTGACATGTGACTTCTCCTGGGAGGATGAGCAGGCTGCTGGCTTCTTCTCCTTGCCTTGGAGTTTCTCCTGGATGGAGGGAGCTGGGCTGTTGCAGGGCTTGGCCAAAGCCTGCTGTCCCAGTGGTCAAGAGCCTGGTAGTAAATAAGCAGGAACATTGCCAGTTATTTGTCACACTATGAGTAGCTTGAAACTGGCCACGGGAGAATGTTTACACCATGGAAGGTGGTGAGCACCACAGATCTGGGCTTTGCCCCAGAGAGCCGGCTGTTAGACGTGGACAGCCCACCCTGGTCATCGGCCCGACTCTGCCACGGCTGGGGTCTTGGGGTCGGGGCCTCGGCCTCTGTCATTGGCACCTGCCCCTGGTTCCTGCTCTGTGAGGTCAGAGCCTGGGGACACATTGACTTGGGTTGACACAGAGTGGTGCTGGGGGTGTCGGCGTTTTCCCCAGGATTTCCAGAATGTGTCCCATGTCGACCGGGGTGTGGGAGGGGGGCTGGCTCTTGGTCTGGCTGGGTGGTCCTAGAGCCTGAGGGCCCCCCCGCATCTGACTTCTTTCCTCCCCCTGTGCATGGGGGATGGCTCTATATCTACCTCCATACATAGGAGCAGGGTCCAGCCCTGGGCGCGGGCAAACCTCGTAAGGAGAGATCTCTGTTAGGAGTGAGGAGCCCTCTGCTTGGGGCTGCAGGCTGGCATTTCCTCCGGCAGCAGGTGGGGGAGGGTACAAGCAGGTGTGCCTTGGCGCCTGGCCTGATGCGGACATGGAAGCACCCCTCGGGGCCGGAGCTTGGGGGCGAGTGACACACAGTCACCCAGACGTTCAGGCCTCGCGGAGCCCAGCCACATTCTCTGAGCTCCAGGCTGGACATCTGAGCTCCCCAGGGTTCAGGAGGTGACCAAAGCTGGCCGGTGACCCCAGAGAGGGCCTCCGGGGAGAGGGCACATGGTGGTGAGCTAGCAAGACGAGCACCCACGGGAGAGGCTGAGGGAGGAGGTGGGGGGTGTCTGATGCACGGGTTGGGGTGAGTAAACGTCGGGACGGGGGGAGGTGGACTGGGGGGCTGCGTGCATTGTGTGAGGGTTGAACGAGTCTGGGGCTGCATTGCGTGCAGCTAGGTTACGACTGGAGTGACCGTCTGCCGGAGCAACCCTAGACACTGTCGAAAGGGCTCTCCTGAGGGTTTCAGTAGCCCAAACAGCAGACTAGAGGATGTGGTCTGTGACCCCCTTCACCTCAAGCACTCTGAGATGAGAGAGATGCCTCCGGGTCTGGGGTGGACCCGATGCTTCTCTGAGGCCCCCTGGGCGGGCGGCACCCTGAATGGCGGCCGCCTGGACTCTGGGAAGCCTGAGTGGCCACAGGGGAGGGAGCCTCACCGTACAGAGTGGCCGGTGGTCCAGAGACCACGTGGCTTCAGGCCCTGAGACTTCTAAGTCTTCAGACAGCCCAGTTCTCCCCGACAGGAATGCCTTCCCCACCACTGTCCACCCCCACCCTGTGCCTCTTGTTCCCTTCGGCCGGGAGTGGGGTGTGTGTGTGTGTGTGTGTGTGTGTGCAGGCTCCCGTCCCCCGTGGCTTCAGAACAGACAGGGGCCTGGCCTCTGTCCCTTCTCCGTCTTCTCGAGAGCATCTCTGTGCTGTCTGCTTTTCCTGCAGTGGTTCCGTGTTCAGTGCAGGGGAAGGAGGGTGGCAGCTTCTGAATCGGGGGAGGGTCCCAGCAGCGTGAGCCACCCCGCCCCCACCCAGGCCGGCCCCTGGGTCAGAGAGCGCACTGTCCCGGCTGGCCAGTCAATGCCTTCCACGGAGCGGTTTAGGAATATTTGGATTTGCTGGGTCAGGAAATTCCACTGGTGCGTGGCGGTAGCCTTGGGGCTTCACCACACTGCCCGGTGCCTGCGGCTGGTCTTATCTCACCTCCGGGAGCCGCCTGCCCTCTGAGATAAGTGCTCATTACTGGTGCTCCTGGCTCCGGGCGTCCGGGAGGGGCTGGCGTGGTGAGTGCCCACTGTGCGCAGCAGGCCCTCCTTGGGGAGACCTGACTGGGATGCTTGGTTGGACTTGGGGCGCTTGTTTGGGACTTGCCTGGAGAAAAGGGCCTGAGAGCCCAGGGTGGGCAGCTCCCCGGTGGGCCCCCAGTCTGCGCCCCTACCCTGTAAGCCTGCTCAGAAAGGAGGCATGGCGGCGCTCACCACACCACCCCCCACCTGCCCTAAGGCAGGGCCCATCCTTCTGTCATCTTGCTCCAGGCCCCCAGGAGGCCCACCTCCCTTCTCCCTGCTTGGGTTCAGCGGTGATTTCACGGCTCCTGAGTGCTGGGCCCTGGCTCTGGGGTATGGACGATGGACGAGCCTCACACTCGAGGGCTCCAGGTCTGGGGCCAGATGGCACTAAGCGGGGAGCTCGGTACGAGGCGGGGGATGGACCCGGGTGCCTTGGTGCTCTGAGCACTGGCCCCAGTCCTGCTGTGGACATGGGCAGGCAGGGGTGGGGGGTGGGGGGAGGGAGGTGCCAAGATTGGGGGCAGGGAAGACCGGGGAGGTTTGTCCTGGGGGAGTTTAGCTAAGTGGATTCAGGGGATGGAGGGGGAGTGGACAGGCGTGGGGAGCACTGNTTGGTGCTCTGAGCACTGGCCCCAGTCCTGCTGTGGACATGGGCAGGCAGGGGTGGGGGGTGGGGGGAGGGAGGTGCCAAGATTGGGGGCAGGGAAGACCGGGGAGGTTTGTCCTGGGGGAGTTTAGCTAAGTGGATTCAGGGGATGGAGGGGGAGTGGACAGGGGTGGGGAGCACTGGCATCCGGAGTTGTTTCTGCTCCACTCCGCTGCCCTTTGCAGTTCATGTCCCGTGAAGCCTCATTTCTGTTGGGACGTCCTGATGGTCTTCTCCCTCTGGCTTCGCCAGCCTTTGCCCACCAAGATGCTTTCCCTCCTGCTCTGACCTGTCCTGAATGAAAAGCAGGTTGGGTCCTATGTCACTGGGTGGGAAGGTTTCAGTGCTGGCAAGAGCCTTAGAGAAGCAACCAGTGCAGACTTCCTGCCCTGCAGTTGAGGAACCATAGGTCACGCAGGTAACTGGCGTCCTGAAGCTGTGCTCCTCAGGTGGGGACCCAGGAAGCTCTTCCCAGCAATGCTGATCACCCATCCCCGCGCACCCCTGCTCTGAGCGCCTCTTTGTTCATCATCACTCAGTGGTCCTGATGCTGGTCAGGCATTGTCCTGGATACAGCCCCTGCTGCCCTGGGGCTTCTGGTCAGGTTGGAGACCCGGACAGCAGACTGTCACCCAGGTAAACATGTGCTTCCAAGCCAACAAAAGTGCTGCAAGGGAAGGGGGGCTCTGAGGATTCAGGCTTTAATTCAGACGGCAGGGGCGGGGAGGAGGCAGAAAACCGGAAGGGACTGCTGTGAAGAATTCGCAAGAGCTCAGGGATGAGAAGCAAGGCATGTCCTGTTGAGGAAGAGCATTCCAGGCAGAGGGAACAGCGATGGCAAAGTCTCTGAGGAGGGTGGGCTCTGAGGGTTCGCTGGTTGGAGCACATTGGGCTGGAGCGAGGGGCGGGGCCAGGCCTGCCAGACCTCTGAGGTCGCTTTAGGATTGTGGATTGTGGTAGAAAAGTAGAATAGTAGACACACGACCTCAATATCAGCAAAACAGAAGACACTAAGGGACATAAGAGGGCAGGGTGAATGAGAAGATGGGGTGACCGCTCCCTGGAGAAGGGGTGGGAAGGAGAATCCTCCCCGAGCTGTGAGGGAGCTGGCCCAGGGCGTGCCCATGGAGCCAGGGAGAAGAAGGTGGCTCATCGGATGGACTTGTGTTTGATTGGAGGTGGGGCTCCGACAGCGGGGAGTTGGGATGGAACCTGGGCTCCGGCGTGAGCGCTGGGATGGGTGTTCAGGCCGTTTATTGAGAAGTGCTGCCAGAGGCCCTGGGCAGGGGCAGGGGCGACGTCAATCCCGTGGGGCTTGAGAGACTGGAGCTGCCCTCGTGACAGCCACTTGGGGGATGTCAAGCACAGGGGTTGGGTACGCATGCTCGGGGCTCAGAAGACAGGTGAGGCCCAGGTAAACCCTTAGGGGGACCCCCCCCGAGCACCTGCCCTTAGAATCTGAGCCAAAGAACACTTCGTATTGATTATGTATTGTCTCATATCTTTCTCTGTTCAGTTCCCTCTTGATCAGTTGGGGACTGGGACCATAGCTACTGTAAGAATTATGCTTGTTGAGCCAAATGACAGTGCCCCATTGACCTTTAGTTCCTTTCTACCCCAACCCTTTACCATCACCATGGTCCTTCATGAATCCTAGCCAAGTCTGGTGACTCTTGACCCTGGAGCTATTTAATTTCTACAGCAAATAGGAGGCCTCTTCCCCCTCCCTCTCTGCCTGTGCCCCACCCTGGACGCTCTCACCTCCCGCTGCTGGGTGAACCTTCCTGTGAACATCCTGGGGTGTGGCCCCTGCCAGGGGCCTCTCCATCCTTCCCTCGACCTCTGTCTTTCTTTTGAACATTCGTGGAGGTGACTTTGGTTTATAACATGTAAGTCTCACCTGTACTGCATGGTGTTTTGACTTCTGTGCGCTCTGCGGCTGCTCGACACCAAGCGTGTGGTTCCCATGCGTCACCATGCAGCTGACCCCCTCCCACACCCCTATAGCCTTGTTCTGTTCTCTGTGTCTGTGGCTTGTTCTGGTTATTTGTTTGATATCCCACATATGAGTGAGAGCACATGGTCTTTGTCTTTCTCCCTTTGACCTGTCTCACTTAACCCGTGAGGCTCTTCTGTGCTGTCATTAATGGCAGGGTCTGTTTCATGACTGAGTTGTGTTCCATTGTATACACATCTTTTTTTTTTTTTTAACTTTTTATTTTAAATTGGGGTATAGCCGATTGACAATGTTGTGATAGTTTCAGGTGAACAGCGAAGGAACTCAGCCATACACACCCATGTGTCCATTCTCCCCCAAACTCCCCTCCCATCTGGGCTGCCACATAGCGTCGAATGGAGTTCCCTGTGTTATACAATAAGTCCTCGTTAGTTATCCATTTTAAATTTAGCCGTGTGTACATGTCCACCCCCAACTCCCTAACCATCTCTTCCCCTCATCCTTTGCCCGGCAACCGGAAGTTTGTTCTTCAAGCCTGTGAATCTTTTTCTGTTTTATAAGTTCATTTGTATCGTGACTTTTTAGGTTCCATGTACCCCACACCCTTTGTATCTGTTCATCTACCCATCCTTCTTTCCTTCTGACACCATCTATCCATAAACAGTTTGCTTAGCAATATATTGCTGAAGATGATCTCAATTCTGGAGTTTAAAAAATTGAAGTGAGGGGAATAAGTCCCCCTTCTCCTCTGAGGGCAGCCCTCTGGATAGCAAATGCTCCCCGCCTCACCTAAATTCTGGTGGGGCCGCCTTATCTGAACCTCAGAGGTCCAAGATGTCTCACGAGCCACACACGTTGTCAGATTCAGAGACCTCAGTGCAGGACCAGAGGGAGTCTATGTGGCTCATCAGCTCTGATGTGTGCAGGTGGGCAAGATCCCAGAGGCCCAAGAAGTGCAAGGAGAGGCCAAGAACTTGGTGTCCACTCTGAAGCCCTCACCTCCCCAGCGGCTGTGTAGCAGAGATTTCACGTATTCATGTCTCTTCATTCCTCTGGGAATTCTGTACCTGCTTCACTTTTTGTCGTTGTTCTTTAATAAAAAATAAAAAAGGCAGCTCTGCCTTGCTCCGAGATCCTCAAAGGCAGTCTGTACCTTCCAGCTCTCCTGAGCCCGGCAAGTCGATGAGGACCTGGAAGGGGGGATGCTCTCTCCCATCACCTCCTCTCTCCGGTGTTCCCTCTGTGCCTGAAGTCCAAGAAACCGAGTCAGCACAGCACCTGACCTCGCCTTTCCACCCTGCTGCCAGGCCCGGTTCCCTGTGCCATGCCCCGCTACTTGGGAAGCCCCGAGATTATGAAGCCCAGACTCCCCATGTGTCATGTGAGGCCTCACAGGTAGCTCACTGTGACGCACCCCCAGGCTCCGTCTCCTTGCTGCCCCTGGAAGGTCCCCTAGCCATGCCCTCCCTGGCCCTTGCCTTGCCTGTCCTGGCTGGCCCTTCTCCGGGGGGCCACGCTCCAGCTGGGTGCCGTGCTCACTCTGCACGCTGGGGTTCATGCACGCTGTCACTGCTGTGTGGGGGCTTCTCCCGGGATGGTCTGGAGTGGGGTGGAAGGCTGGTCTGTTCACTGCATCTCAAACTCCTTGGGGCCTACGGCCACGTCTCCCTCATGTTTGTCTCTCCCAGTGTCCCTGGGTGTCCTGCCCGCTATGAGCCGTCTGTTATGGATGCATGGTCTTTTCGTGGTAGACGGAGGACAAAGCCGCTAGCTGAAACTGCCTTCCCGTGGCTCCTCTCCGGCTTTTCCAGAGCTGCTTCCTTTCAAGGACTCGCTTCCTGTCTTGCAGACTGCCTTCTCCCTGCACCCCTTCCTCTTCTAGCCCTCCACAAGATCATGCAGGGCTGATCTAACAGGTTTCTCCAGCTGGTATGATCTCTCCTGCATCAAAGAAGTGATGCGGTGAGAATGAAGTGCAGCTGAGAGCCCTCTGGAGCTGGTCCAGGTTGAAGTGGACAAGAGGTGTTAGCCAGTCCAGTCGGGTGGCCGTGGGGTCCATCAGAATTAACTGGACATCTGCCCCCCACGTGTGCACAGCACCCACAGGACCGGTGTGCCCAACCAGGGGACGGCAGCTAGGGGCTCCTCTTTGCTGACCGTAGATCCAGCAGCACTGCCCTGACCAGCCCCCTTCCCTTTGCCCCTTACTCAGCTCCTTCTGCTAATGACCTCTCACCAGGCTCCATGTTGTGCCTTTATTTTTTTTAAAATTTATTTATTTGGCTGCACCAGGTCTTCGTTGTGGCATGGAACTCTTATTAATAGTTGCAGCCTGTGGGATCTAATTCCCAGGCCAAGGATCAAACCTGGGTCCTCTGCATTGGGAGCTCGGACTTAGCCACAGGATCACCAGGGAAGTCCCATACTGTCATGCTTTTAGATTCTGTCTGTTAGACTGGCAGATTCCTGAGGGCAGGAACTGGGTTTAGAGCTCAAGGGAGTAAAGAGCATGGGCTTTGAAAGCACCATTTCCTTAACTGTAAAATGAGGTGAGAACCATCTCGATCCCGCGGGCTTGTCTGAGGATTCCGTGGGTGATTGTGGCTGACGCTTGGTGCCTGGGATACACTGGGGACTTGTATATTCGAGTTTCGGTTATTCTTCTGATCATGACTAAGTTGCGTGCCCTCGTGGAACCTCACTGAGGCTTTGTGGGTCAGCCGACGACTGGGACTTCAGTGCCCTTTTGACGAGCAAGGCCAGGAGGGAGCAGAGCAGAGCTCTGCTTACACTGGACAACCCCTCCTCCTCTCCTACCTGCCTGTGGTCCTGCCCCTGGCCCCCTGCTCCCACCCAGGGCGTCAGTTGCTGAGGAAGTAGTTGCTGGCAGGAATCTATGTATAATCAGAAATGAGTGTAGGACAGTCCAGGACAGTGTGAGTTGGGGAGAAGAATAAGTTGAAAGGAAATTAGAAGGCAGAGAGGGCCAGCCTGGGGGCCTTGAGTTACTCCAAGTGCCCATCCCGAGACTAGCAATGACAGCCCCTGGACAGCACTCAGCGTTGTCAGATGGTTCTCACACTGGACCACTCCTCTAGGGGGTGGTCTCTGTGAACCCCAGTTTAAAGAGGAGGAGTTGGTACTTCAGAAAGGTGAACTACCTCACCCTGATCACACACTAAAATCTCAGCTCAGAGTGAAAAATAGGTTTCTCCAGCTGGTATGATCTCTCCTGCATCAAAGAAGTGATGTGGTGAGAATGAAGTGCAGCTGAGAGCCCTCTGGAGCTAGTCCAGGCTGACGCGGACAAGAGGAGTTAGCCAGTCTAGTCAGGTGGCCGGGGGGTCCATCAGAGTTAACCAGACATCTGCCCCCCACGTGTGCACAGCACCCATGGGACCGCAGTGCCCAACCAGGGGATGGCAAGTTGCCATGGCTGTGACGCACACTGGGTTCCGTTTCTGGGTTGCCATGTGAGTGGGGAAGGGGCTTGGAATAGTAGCACCCCTGCTGGTCCCTTTAAAGAAGCTGAGGTGCCCTCAGAACAAGTGGCTGCACCCCGGAATGCCGGCCTGCCTCCAGCCCTGAGATGCAGACTCAGCAGCCTATAGCCCTGCGGAACATCTGTGATGAGGGTCTGGTCAGAATGAATGTCCCCCGCGGCCATAGCCGCATGGTAGTTCTTGTTCCTGCCCGCCGTCTTGGTGATTGAGGTCTTTCTGCCTTCCTGGCTGGATCTTGTGTACCTGAAGGGCAGGAGCTGCACACCTCATACATTTTCCCCTGGGCGCTCAGCACAGAGCAGGTGTGGGGTAAATGTCTGATGGGATCCGGGGAGGACATGGCACACTCACACCGCAGTCAGCTACCCTACGCAGCGCCTCCCGGCGGCCAGGAGCGGTGCTGGGCGTGGGATACAGGGCCGGGGTGCTCTGGGGCTCTCTCACCCTCTGGCTGGTGGCGAAAAGAGAGATGCCCTCCCCCTCCACCCCCGTCTTCTGGTTCTCTCTGTTTGCCAACTGGGCAGTGCAGACCTCCGCGCGAGCCTGGGGCGCAGCTGGTGTTTCGCGGTAGGATGCAGGGCTCCTGGATGCTNCCACAGTCACGGCTGCAGGCTGTGATGCTGTCCCTTCACTGTGGATGCAGGGCTGTCGTGCCCCCGCTGGAAAGGACACACGGTTTCTGCTTCCTGGCTCTCCACCACCAATGGCGGCATCTCCTCCTCCTCTCGACCCTCTGTCCTTCCGACTTCGTCTCAAGGGCCATCCCAGGGCACACGTGGAAAGAGCCTCGACAGGTGTGCGGGTTCCCCTGGCCGCCCTGCCGTGGCCTCCCTGTGGGGACTTGAGCTTCTCATCTGCAGAATGGGAATAAACCTTAACACTTGGCTGGCCGGCCTGGGAGAATTGTCCGGAGGACACATCAGGGTGTTTGGGGAAGTCCTTGAAACCTGTAGAGGGTGATGTTGGTGTAAATTACGATGCCTGGCTTGTTCTTTCTGTGACTTCCTATGGTTCTGTGTCCGTGTTTCTGTTTCTGGGTGGCCCCAAAGCCGGCAGTGCTTGTTCCCTGAGGCATTTCTCCTTCCAGGCAGCCTTGTGTGTGGGTCTGGTTCTTGCAGGCCGCCTGCCCAGGTGCCCATGGAGGCTGACACCTCGGCAGAGCCTGCTCAAGACCGCCGGGAAGTAGGGTGTTGAGTGGGCCCACCTGAGGCTCTGTGCTGGGCTGGGGGGAAGTGGGCCAGCCTGGGAGCATCTACTGAGGCTGGAGAGAGCGGCTCTGTCGGGCTGGTTTGGGCTTCTGGCTGCTCCAGGGCTCAGGGGTCCGGGGATGACCGTGGGACGCCCTGAGTGTCTCGGGATCACGCAGCATGGATCCTGTGACCTGGGGCTGACAGGGCGCCCTGCCCTCGCTCCCTGCCTGGGTCTGTGCTGGGGGAGCATGTTCTTCTTGGCTGTAACTGCCCTATGGGGCTGCCCAGATCAGGTGCCCGTCCTCTGCTGGGCAGAGCCCGCGGCTTGTGCTTCAACCATGGAAGCGGAAGTAGGTTTCTGGGGAAGGATGCTCGCTTGCATCACCATGGACCACTCCTCTCTCCATTTGAGGAGACCAGGAGGCTCCTTCCTTCCCCAGACACGGGCAGACACCCTTGCTTAGACCAGTGCTGCTGAATCTGTGGGCAGGGCAGGGCCAGGCCCTCCGAGAGCCTTCAGGCAGCTTCTCCAGCCCGGTCCTCCCCATTCTGCACCATCTCTGAGGAGCCGGAAGTGCTTCTTCCCTGGAGAGCATCAAGACCGTATTTTGCTTTTATGGAGGCTGGGTGGTCAGGGGTCCAGCCACATGGGGAATAGATCAAGCCCACCTGGCTTCAGTGGAACCATAGGTGCCCAAGTGTGTTAGATGTCGCGGGAGGTGGCCTGGCCTCCAGGCTGGGTGGTTCCCCCAGGGATCTGCTGCAGCCCCTTGCCTGCTCCCCACTGTTGGCCGGTGTCTCCAGGCAGCTGCAGGCATCCTGGGGAAACATGGGAACGTGGCCCTCCTTTGCTAAGGTCCTGACCTCCAGCCTTTAGACAAGACAGGCATGGCCCCTTGCTTCACAGGGCCCTCGTGGTGTTCCAGGCCAGGCCACTACCCCAAGGGCCCACTGTCCTGGGGAAGACTAGGCTGCCATGAATGGACCTCTGAACCAGGGTTGGAGGAAGGGCTGGGGAGGAGGGGTGGGCAGAGTGTCTCCCTGCTGCTTAAGTTACTAGAGTTATTTTTCTGTTTTTTTTTTCCTGTTTGATGTTTCCAAACTTCTATTCATGCCTCTCTCCCTCTGGGTTCCCGCCACCTGGCTGCTAGGAGATTTTAGGAGGCATTGGGAGGTGAGCCTCCGTGCTCCCCTGTGCTGCCCCCTGACCTGGAATCTGGGGGCCTTTGTGGAAGGCATCTTGGGTCCCTTGATGGCGATAGCCCCGTGAAGCTAGAGGTGACCTAGGTCTTGCGTCCTCAGTGNCACCTGGCTGCTAGGAGATTTTAGGAGGCATTGGGAGGTGAGCCTCCGTGCTCCCCTGTGCTGCCCCCTGACCTGGAATCTGGGGGCCTTTGTGGAAGGCATCTTGGGTCCCTTGATGGCGATAGCCCCGTGAAGCTAGAGGTGACCTAGGTCTTGCGTCCTCAGTGATGCAGAAGGAAGCGGCCCCACCCGGCCAGCGCCCACTGCTCTGGCTTCTCCCGCATCACCGAGGCAGCAGGCAGAGGAGTGGCCGGCCTTTTGGGGCGCAGGGAGGGGGTTGAAGTGAATGCTGCTCCAGACCTCCCGCGGTGGTGCAGACACGTTTCTCCCCTAGGAAACGGGATGGGGAGAAGAAAGCACAGGGAGACAGGGATGCTCTGGCCAGGCTGTGTGCTGCTCACAGCCCAGTGCCCCTCCCCATCCCTTCCTCCTCCCCCTCCCCCACCGCCTCTCCCCCTCCCCCTCC
>SJYA01000796.1:0-25695 GCA_006410615.1 Neotragus moschatus | reverse complement strand
ACTCTTTCCCTACTCCTCCCCCCTCCGCCTCTCCCTCTCCCCCTCCCCAACATTTGCTCATCCTCCTTCCCTCCTTCCAGGCTTCCCCAGCCCTGGTGGGAGGTGAAGGTAATAAGGTAGGAAGGGCACTGGTTTTGGAGACACACAGTTCTGATTCCTGGCATCACCGCTTCCTGTTTGTACAAACCTGACCTCCTCCTCTGTAGAATGGGACAATTTCTGGTTCAGGGAGTAACTGAAACACTGAAGAGGGTTTAGCCCATTTTCCAGTGCACGATGGGCGTGTGGGGCCGGGTGAGGTATGTGTGTGATGCTGGCTGGAGTGGTGTAGCCGTGCTCCCCAGCCAGGAGCCATGGGGAGCCTGTGTTCAGAACTACCCTGGAGGGCCTGTCTGCGTTCTCGGCCGCCCGCCCAGCTGGCCCTCTAGGCTGTGTGTTAGCTTTTTCTCCAGCTGAAGGAGGCGGGCAGGCAAGTCTTTCTCCTCCTCCCGCCCCTCCCCTAGCTCCTTCAGGGTGGGAGGAGGCGGCCAGAAGTGGAGTGAGTCCCACCACCCAGGGCTTTGAGAGGCTGAGGAAATGGAAGGTGCACTTCTGTGCTTTTAGGATGCTCTCCAGGGACTCAATATTTAAACTGGAGTGAAAACCTCTCTGAGCTTTTGAGAGGAGAGCCTGGAGTTGGCCCCGGGGCCTGCATCAGCCAGGGCAGTGAGACGTGGGTAGCAAGTGGAGGGGCTGGCATGGGCCGTGACCTGCCCACCTGGCCTTGCTGGCGGGGCTGAGGCCTGTCTGTGGTGGAGACTGGGCGCCCCACCGAGGGTCTCAGCAGAGATGGAGTGAAAGAGGAGAGCAGGGCCTGAGAAGGGAGGAGGAGGAGGAGAGGAGAGAGAAGGGCAGGAAGGAGCGGGGTGGGGTAGGGTGGGGCCGAGGGGCACCCAGGTAGCATCGCAGGGGTACCCGCTGCCTCTTCCTCTCCGCGACGATGAATGCAGGTCTGCATCACCTGCTGCCCGGCCAGTAACAAATGCATCTAGCTGAATCTGGGTCATCAGAAAAATCAACCTGGTGTTTCTTGTCTGCCTTTACCTCAGGCAGCAGTCCCGTGGACTACGGCTGGGACCCTAGGAGGGGCCGGAAGCACCGGGCGCCAGAGTGGACTTGCCAGCTGCCAGGGCCACTCAGCCAGGCAGGCAGTCGCCGTGGTGACTCTTTGCATTGTGTGGCTGTGAAGTGAAGGCCTCAAACCAAGAGGGATATGCTAGAAACGAGGGCTTTCTGTCCCATCGGTGGCTGTGAGCGTGGGCTCAGAGTCAGACTTCGTGGTCCAGCAAGGCAGCCCGGCCTCTCCAGGCTGACGTCTTCCTTTGTGGACGATGACAGTGGCCACAGCTGACCTGGGCATTGTTGTGGGGGTCTGCAGGGCGTGTCCTGCTCACCGGAGGAAGGGAGCTGCTGCTTGGTTGTATTAAGTTGCTTCAGTAGTGTCTGGCTCTTTGCGACCCCATGGACTGGAGCCCGCCAGGCTGCTCTATCCACGGGATTCTCCAGGCAAGAATACTGGAGTGGTTTGCCATACCCTCAGGGGATCTTCCCAACCCAGGGACTGAACCAGCGTTTCTTAAGTCTCCTGCATTGGCAGGCGGGTTCTTTACCACTAGTGCCATCTGGGAAAGGAGGGAGCCTGTTTACTCAGTCCTGGGGCCAGTGTCAGGCCCTGAGCAGGACTTAGCTTAGCTCTCCAGCGGGGAGACGTCCTGACCTCCCTAGCCAGGAGTGAAGGAGTGGCCAGGTTGGCAGTCCTCTTAAAAACCAAGCCTCCTTTTAAGCCTCTAGAAGCTGGTTTGTACTCCTTACTGTGAGATCCAGGACTAGAGCAGAGAAGGGGGAAGTCGAGGATGAGTTCAAGGTACCCACAGCAGCTGCCCGTTCTGGGAGCTCACACCACCCAGGACGCTGGTCTGAGCACCCACCTTGTTAGTCTCCTCTGGCTGATTCTGGAGCCGTCCCTGCTCCTGACTGCTGTGTTCCCTTTGCTCCTGCAGGCTGGTGACGGACCGGGGAACGTGACTTGGTGTGAAGCTCTCAGAGCTGGCCAGGCCCCGGGCCTCATCTTGGATGCCCTCTGGGGGTGGTCTGGGAGGGCAGGCAGCACCTGGCTAGCAGGTCTTATGCCCCATGGCCAGTTACCCTCATGGAGGGAACTCAGGGGCCAGGCCTGGTGACCCGTGGCACAGAGTGGCTCAGCATAGGTGGGCAGAGCGGGCAGGGTGATCAGGCTGAAGCTGGCTGTTTGCTGGGAGTGGGGAGCATGGGGGATCTGTGGAGGAATCTGATACAGGTTTTCACTGGGACTGACATAGCCCTGCCATCCTGGCCCTGGTGGCTGCCTCCCTATGACCGGAGACCCACGTCCCATCCCCCTGGGGACCAGCACACCAGGCTGCCAGTGGAGGGGCCCAGGTGGGACAGCGTCTGTCCTTCAGAGGGCAGGCCCTGCTCACCGTAGATCCTGGATAAGCAGCACACCAGCCTTGGCCCGTAGCTCCCAACTCTGGAGCCACCCTTCACCATTGCTTTCTTCCAAGATGAAGAGAGATAGTTCAAGTCACCTTCTATGGCTCTGAGACAGGAGAGCCCTGGACTGGGCATCAGGCTGACCTTTTGCAGCTTTGCTGGCTCTTGGTGGAAGGAGGGAGGGGAGAGCACCAGGGTCATGGGACTATGTCACCCCCAGCACAGGCGGGCTTCCCTGGGCTCTTTGGCTGCAGGCCGAGGGGGAGGGGCAGCCTCTCATCAGGACCGCTTGCGTGGTCTCTCAGCCCATCCGTTACTCGCTCCTTCCCTGGTTTGTTCATTGTTCATTCACTGAGGCACCTGCTTCTGCAGGGGTAGGACGCAGACCTTGCCTTGTCACGACTGGACTGCCTTGACACACGGAGACATTATTTTGTATAAAAAGGAAATAGTAGGGACTTCTTTGGTGATCCAGTGGCTAAGATTACGTGCCGCTTATGCAGGGTTTTTGGGTCCCACCCCTGGTCAGGGAACTAGATCCCATATGCTGCCCTTGTGAGATCCCACATGCCAAAACTAAGGTTGAAAATCCTGCTTGCCGCAGCTGAGATGTGATTCTGCCAAATAAATAAATAAACATAAAATAGAATAAATAAAAACCACGGGAAATATTGAAGCAGGCTGAGCACCTGATCGAAGCTTATTTTTTTTAGTTTTAATAAAATTTTATTTCATAACACTGTCACCAGGCCATTCAATGCCTTGTTCAGAGCAGTTTCACATTCATGGCAAACTGGGCAAAAGGTTAAAGAGAGTTCTCAGGTACCTTCTGCCCCCAACCCCAGGCAATCTCCCCCTGGGAGTCAGCAGCCCTCAACAGAGCATACATTTGTTATAACCAGTGAACGGGTGTTGACACACGTTTATCACCCAAGTCCACCCTTTACATTGGAGTTCACCCTTCTTGTTGTACCTTCGGTGGGTTTGGCAGGTGTACCATGAAAGGTGTCCGCCGTGGAAGTATGATACAGACTCGCTTCACTGCCCGAGAAATCCTCTGGGTTCTCCCTCTGCACTCGAACTTACCGTCGGACTTGGACATAAAATGCGTTATTTAAGGGACCCCAAGGAGGGTGTGTTGGAGAGGAAATGGGCAGCGGCTCGGTGCTCTGTTTCCTTAGATCTGCCCAGGCTTCTGCCGTCTGCTCCTGGCAGTTCTTCCGATGAACCGTATTGAACTTCTCGGCTACCTCCAACACAGTGCTGGGCTTGGTCTTGCTGGGTTGCAGGGGGCGGACCACGGCCCCAAGGAAGAGGCAGTGTGAACGAGATCCCCACCCGGTGAGGCCTGTTTGGCCTTCGGCTGAACTGGGACTTCCAGAGTCGGGGGCGGCTGCAGCTGGTGGGTGTGGAGGCCCTGCCGGCGTGGCCTGCGGTGATGGTGGCTGAAGGAAGTGGGGGAGAGGGAAGGGAGGCAGGTCCAGCACACACTGCCCGGCCGGACCTCCCCTTGCCAGGCTGGCAGGCCTCCCAGCACCCGTGAGGGCATGCCTGGGTGAGCCACAGGGGTCTTGGCTCCTGACAGCCGCTCCCCCGCCCAGTGCCGCCCAGAGATGCTCCCGATGCTCGTGTGTGGGGCCCGTGCGATGGTGGCTCATTTTGTGCTCTGGCTCCATCGCCCGCGTTCCTACAGAGAGCTTGCCAAGTCCAGGGCCTTTCTCCAGTGGGTCCCCAGGAAATACTAATTGTCAGCAGGAACCAGAGACTCAGGCTCCCCACTGCTGGCCTCCGGGTCCCTGTTCTCCCACAGGGAGTTTATAGCTCTCTCCTTAAATCACTCCCTGGGCCACGTGCTGGGACCTCTCCTCCTCTCCTCGCTGTGGGTTTAGTCCCAGCTCATCCATCCAGATTTGGGAAGCCGCTGCCAGAAACACACGCGGAGGTTGGGGTGGACAGATAGGCAGAGCGTGGGCAGGGAGGCCGGGCCGCGGGCAGGATGGACCTGCGGGGCCCACTGCCCAGGCTGCCCGCTGCTGTCTATTAACTTTCCATTAGCATGCTCCGTGGCGTTCCCTCTAACAGTTTGATTTATGCCGCCGCGGTTTTGCTTACAAATTAGAAGCTGCTATTGTGCTAAGTCGGCTTTAAAATCGATGCAGAATAATTGCAGTACACGGTAGCCGGACGATATTAACATCACAAATGCACCGTGGTCGTCATCCCTGGAACAACCACGACCCATTACAGGGAGATTCCGAGCCCTTTCCCTGCCTCATCTGAACACAGCTCAACCCCAAGGGCTCCCCCGGCATGGCCAGCTCCTGACGGAGAGGTGTCTCGAAATGGATTTGTCCGGAGCCGGCCCGATTAACCGTCGTGTTGAAGTCCCTTGGAGGCATCGGCCAGACTGAGTTTGTTTCACTGCCTGCCCCAGACCCCCAGCTTCTGCAGTGTGTTTTGCTGTCATGACGCTCAGCGTGGCGCTCTGTGCGAGTGCCTGCATGTGCCTGTCTGTGTGCACACGCACGTGTGTGTGTCTGTCTTGCCTTGGAGTGAAAAACAATACACCTGAGGCCAGGCCGTCATCGAGTATCCTGCCTCCCCAGCACTTCCCATCATCAGCTCCTCCATGTCCTCACTGCCCACCCTCTGGGCTGGGCTCTGGGGGAGAGCAGGGGAGGCCAGGTGTCTGGACATGGACCGTTGAGTTGGCGGCAGCAGGTGCTTGTTAGCAGAGCCATCAGCCTGGGGGCCGACGGGCGGCCAGACGGCAGGACGGCTGTCACTCTTCCCTACCCAGTGGAGTCACAAGTAGATTTAAGACAAAATCCTGATGCTGGGCTCCATCCTCAGAAATCCTGTCTAATTGGTCTGGGGTGTCTCCTGGGGACCCCCACCCTGGGGATTCATATACACCTGTCACCAAGGCTGAGAACTGCCATCTAGTCCATTTCTCTGACTTCAGATGGGTCTGTGCTTCTCTCAGTGGGAGCCACACTGTGCTGCTGAGCTGTGCTTAGTCGATCACTTGTGTCTGACTCTTTGGAGAAGGAAATGGCAACCCACTCCAGTGTTCTTGCCAGGAGAATCCCGGGGATGGGGGAGTCTGGTGGACTGCCGTCTATGGGGTCGCACAGAATCAGACATGACTGAAATGACTTAGCAGCAACTATAGCCTGCCAGGCTCCTCTGTCCATGGGGATTCTCCAGGCAAGGATACTGGAATGGGTTGGCATGCCCTCCTCCAGGGGATCTTCCCAACACAGGGATCGGATACAGGTCTCCTGCATTGCAGGCAGATTCTTTACCATCTGCGCCACTTATATGGCACCTATGGAGAGTATGGCTCTCTCCCTAACTGATAGAGAGCCATACTAACTAATGTCAAAGATCTCTGAAAAAAAAAAAAAAAAGGAAAAGGGGGAACTGATAGGCGGGAAGTTCCTCCTGTCTAACCAGAATTCCTACTGCTACGGATCCTCCCATCGCTGGATGTGAGTGCCTGGCTCTGTTTCTCTGCATGGATGGTATCAGGCGGCAGGTCATCCCTGGGAGTGCGGGGACCTTGCTGTCTCATAAACTGGATGCCGAGGCTTTTGTTGGGGAACTGTGACAAACCTAGACGGCATAATAAAAAGCAGAGACATTTCTTTGCCGACAGAGGTTTGAATAGTCAAGGCTACGGTTTTTCCAGTAGTCATGTATGGATGTGAGAACTGGACCATAAAAGGGCTGAGTGCCAAAGAATTGATGCTTTCAAACTGTGGTGTTGGAGAAGACTCTTGAGAGTTCCTTGGACTGCAAGGAGATCAAACCAGTGAATTCAGGAAATTAGTCCTGAATATTCATTAGAAGGACTGATGCTGAAGCTGAAGCTTCAATACTTTGGCCACCTGATGCAAAGAGCTGGCTCATTGGAAAAGACCCTGATGCTGGGAAAGATTGAGGGCGGGAGAAGGGGACAACAGAGAATGAAATGGTTAGATGATATTACCGACTCAATGGACATGAGTTTGAGCAAACTCAGGGAGACGGTGAAGGACAGGGAAGCCTGGCATGCTGAAGTCCACAGGGTCGCAGAGTCAAACACGACCGAACGACTGAACAACGGCAGCACGGCTTCCCTGAGGACCGTGCTGTGTGCTCCAGGCTGCTAGAGTGGAGCTGGGAGCCCGCGGGGACCTGCAGTCTCAGAGGGAGGGGTGCAAGCAGTCCAACCCCTATTCACACGGGACCCGGAGAAGGAGAGGACTTGGCCAGCAGGTCGCAGGGAGCCTCCAATTCAGGCTGGCCTGGAAGCCCCAGGCCTGACTCCCATCAGAGCCACTTCCCACCTGTGCAGACCCCACTGGGGAGAAGCAGGCCTGGACCCTGTCTCTGGAGAGGCTGAGCCTGGGAGTAGGATCCCCGCATCTCAAGTGAGGCTGAGCACCTGCCGGCTCCCAGATGCATGTGCTGTGCCAGGAGGACCGCGTGACGGGCTGGGGGAATGACAGCTGTCGGGTCTGGTTTGACGCCAGTGCAGGCCCCTGACACATCCCCCAGTTCTGTCAGCTCGACTGCTGCAGCCACGTGCTTCCTGTGGCAGTGGTAGGGGGGATGCAGGTCAGCCCTGGATGGGCCAGTGCCCCAAGGAGGGGGAGGAGAGTGAGGGTGTCTGGGACAAGTGGCCCCATGTGATGGTCAGGTCGTCACTGGTCACTGCAGGGTGGGCATCCCCTGTGACCTGGCTCCATGTGGTACACACAGGTGCTCTCAGTGGGCTTAGCCCCAGCCCGGGGAGCTCCATTCTGGCGGAGAGACAGGTTCCATGTCAGCCTGGCATGCTAGGAGCTGTGAGCGGGTAGACACAGGAAGCCGTGTGGACACTGGGACGGGTACCTGGACTGAAGTCAGGGCCTGGGGCATGCTCTCGTCTGCATTCGGGGTGAGCGGAGGTGAGCCACTTCAGGTCAGACTAGGCTTTGCCTCCTGGTGTTTCTCCCTGCGCCCCACCCGGCAGGCCACCCCCCCACCTCCCCTCTGCCCGCCCTGCCAGGAGTCCAGCAGCGGGACCAGCTTGGTTTCTGCACCTTCTGCAGGAGGGGGCAGGGTAGTAGGGAAGCTGTCACGCCCTGGGTCTGGGAGTCTGAGTGCAGGAGTCTTGTGCCTGCCCACACTGCTCAGGAGCAGTCTGCAGGCAGCTGCAAGCGGGCAGTTCCCCGTGGGCTGCTGGCCGGTTGCTGCGTCCTCATGGGGAGATGAGCAATGCATCTTAGCACGCTGCCTGACTCAGCTCAGTTCCGGAGCCTGGAAGCGGGGAAACAGCCCCCTTCCCTCCACAATAACAGGAAGAGGGGGCAGAGGAATTGGCTTGTCTGGGGGAACAGAAGGGATTATTGTCCAAATAGGTCATGCTCATCAGAGCGGCGTGACTACAGCTGCCCCGGAGCCCCAGAGCCTCCAGACTGGTCCCCAGGAAAGGTGGGCAGGATCTTTCTCAGCTGGAAGAGGGGGCTTGTGCCAGGAGGACCCAGAGGGACCGAGCTTTTGTGCTCAGTCTACCTGCTTGCCCAGGCTGGAGCCACTTCCTTCCTTCTGACCACAGTCAAGGTCCCAGGGCCCATAGACATCCCAAGCCTGGGGCTTCCCTGGTGTTCCAGTGGTTAAGAATCCACCTCCTAATGCAGGGGACGTGGGTTCAGTCCGTGGTCAGGGAGCTAAGATCCCACCTGCTGTGGGGCAACCAAACCCAGGTGCCACAACTAGAGAGCTGGCGTGACACACTGACACCCCAGCACAGGCGAAAAAACAACAGAAAACAACCCAAGAAACAAACCCCAAAACCATCATCCCAGGCCTGACATGAGGCAGAAGAGGGGTTGGGGCTGCTGTTCTGCTGTCTCTCCTGCTGGTCAGTTTTGGGGGTTGCAGAGTGGAGCCTGGAGAGGACAGAGATCCCGGACGTTGCCCTGGCTCAACCTTGGGGGAGGAGAAAGGAAGAGCCAAAAAGGAAGGTGGCTTTTTATTCTCAGATCTGCACATAACGGCAAGAGCTTCTTTCAAGACCAGAGACGAGAACCTTCCCTTCTTAGTTTTGGGGCTTTGGTAAGGAGACTCATTTTCCCACTCTACCCACAAGTTCAAGGAGACCGGCTAGGATGTTTCTGGGGGATGCTTAGCTCCAGAAAGAATGGATCACGTCTCAGCAGCCTCAGGAGGGCCCAGCCCGAGTCCTCTGGCTGGGATGTCCTTGGGGGCCGCCTGGCCTCTTCTCCTCCCTCCAGGGGAAGCACTGACTCTCCCTGGGGATGGAGGGTCCAGGCCTCCCCTGGGGTTCAGATTTTACGGCTGTCTCCTTACATCTGACCTAACAGCAGAGAGGGCCCAAGCCCACTGCTTAGTGAGACACTTAGGTTCATGCAGGAGACCTTAGCGCTTACCTGGCGCCGAAAGAGCATCTTGTCTGTGCGTCAGCGACAGCACCTCAGTGGGCAAATCTGAACAGTGTGTGCGTGCTAAGTCACTTCAGTCGTGTCCCACTCTGCGACCCCATGGACTATAGCCAGCCGGGCTCCACTGTCCGTGGGATTCGTCAGTTTAGAGTACTGGAGTGGGTTGCCATGCCCTCCTCCAGGGGATCTGCCTGAACCAGGGACTGAACCCTTGTCTCTTGTGCTTCCTGTACTGGTGGGCAGGTTCTTTCCCACTAGCGCTACTTGGGAAGCCCCATGAGTGCTTACTGGTGAAGAATTAAATGCAAGAGCCAAAGCCAGCAGTCATTTCAAGCAACACAGGGAGCCTGAGAGCCCCAGGGCAGCAGTAGGGACTGTCTGCCATGCTTGTGCCAGGTTTTCTGGGGCCTGAACGTGTCCCCTAAGACTGTGCAGTCTGGCTTGTTGGCGCTGCTGGCAGAGGCTTCCGAGACTGCTGCAGCCTCCTGGTGAGGACTGGCCTCAGGGAGGCCCATCTTCTGTATGGTCCCATGGCTGGTACACCCCCGGGCTCTGTGGGCCACCATGGTCAGATGCCTGAAGGGACAGAGCTATTTCTGGTGGGCAAAGAGGGGGAGTGTGGATGAGAGATGGCGCGAGGCTGCCTTGTGGGTGGGCCACCCCGTCTCTCTCCCCTTGCCCCTTCGTGTGACTTCTTCTGCTTGTCCCTCTGCTCCACCAGGCTGGGTCCTCCCTGCCCAGACCTGTGGGAGGCCGGGGGCCTGGATCCCGGAGGGCCTTGTAGATGACAGGAGGTGGGGTGCTTCCTAGACACGAGTGATCAGTCCCACCCAGGTGGGCTGGGGTGGTGCAGAGCTTGACTTCTGCCAAAGTGATTGTGACCAAGGATGACTGACAGCTGTGTGATGCTCACCTGTTCAGCAAACTCCTTCACACACGTTTCTCATCTGCTCCTCATGGCTCCTCTCAAGGATGTAACAACAGCTACTATTTGTTGAGCAATTACTATGTGCCAGGCACTGCACTAAATGTTTTACATGCATCTGAAAAAAATTATCTCCTAGAGGGAACCCTCCTACACTGTTGGTGGGAATATAGATTGGTACAGCCACTTTGGAGAATAGTATGGAGGTTCCTTAAAAAACGAAAAATAGAGCTATCAGGTGATTCAGCAATCCCCCTCCTGGGCGTATATCTGGAGAAAACCATACTTTGAAAATGTACACACACACACACCTCAGTGTTCATAGCAGTACTATTTACAATAACCAAGACATGGAAGCAGCCTAAATGTCCACTGACAGATGAGTGGATAAAGATGGGGTACATATATATACAATCAAGTATTACTCAGCCATAAAAAAGAATGAAATAAAACCATTGCAACAACATGGATGGAGTTAGAGATGATCTTACTAAGTGAAGTAAGTCAGGCAGAGAAAGACAAATATATAACACTGATATGGTTAACACTTATATATGGAATCTGAACTATGACACAAATGAGCCTGTTTATGAAATAGAAACAGACTCACAGGCTTAGAAAGCAAGGTTTTGTTTACCAAAGGGAAAAAGTTGGGGTGGGTCAGAGATAAATTAGGAGGTTGGGAATACCACGCACGCTGTTATGTATAAAACAGATAATTGACAAGGACCTACTGTGCAACACAGGGAGCTCTCCTCGGTATGCTGGAATGACCTATATGGGACGAGATTCTGGAGTAGATACATGTATGTATATAATGAAGTCTCTTTGCTGTATGTCTGAAACTAACACAGCATTGTCAATCAACGATAGGGGTGGTTTCGTCTCTAAGTCGTGTCCAAATCTTGTGACCCCCATGGGCTGTAGCCCTCCAGGCTCCTCTGTCCATGGGATTTCCCAGGCAAGAATACTGGAGTGGGCTGCCATTTCNATATAATGAAGTCTCTTTGCTGTATGTCTGAAACTAACACAGCATTGTCAATCAACGATAGGGGTGGTTTCGTCTCTAAGTCGTGTCCAAATCTTGTGACCCCCATGGGCTGTAGCCCTCCAGGCTCCTCTGTCCATGGGATTTCCCAGGCAAGAATACTGGAGTGGGCTGCCATTTCCTTCACCCCGGGATGTTCTTGACCCAGGAGTGGAACCCAGCTCTCTCCGTTTGCAGGCAGATTCTTTTCCCCCTGAGTCCCCAGGGAAGCCCCGCTTTTCCCTCTGCATCTCTGTTATGAGGACGCTCGTCATGGTACTTAGGGGTGGCCCAGGATGATTCTCCATCTCAGGACCCTTAACTCGGTCACACACACGAAGACCCTTTGCCCAAATCAGGTCACCCACGGGTCCTGGATTAGGGTGTGGATGGACACGTGAGGGCATCCACAGGTGCTGTGGACCCAGGCGCCAGGAGCTGGTCCCAGTTCAGATCCTGGGCGTACGAGCCCTCCCTGCAAGGGCCGGTGCGCAGAGCCGGGGCGGTGACCCCCAGTGGGGCCTCATGGTTGCGGGGGGCGTCAGGGCCGTGGCCGAGCTGCCTGCACGCTTCGCTCCTGCTCTGTCTGCTGGCTGCCCGCACGCTTCGCCCCTGCTCTGTCTGCTGGCTGCCCGCACGCTTCGCTCCTGCTCTGTCTGCTGGCTGCCCACACGCTTTGCTCCTGCTCTGTCTGCTAACTCCTCTGGGCCCAGAGGCCCCTCGAGTCTCTGGCCCCTTCTCGGCCTCCGGGCTCGCCTTCTCTGGACTCATCCCCGGGTGCCCTCTGCTCTCTCACTGTTGATCGGACGCTTTCTCCTGGCTTCTGACCACACTTACCCTCTGCAGCGTTCCTGCCTGGGCTGGCTGGCGAGGGCCTCTCACCAGGACCTATCTATGCCATGAGCCCGTGCCCAGGCCGAGAACCCTGTGCACAGGACTGCATGGGGGGTGGGCTCTTGCTGGGACTACCCAGAGGTGGAGCAGTGGGCTGCTTCCCCGCTGCATTTTGCTGAACTGGAGATAGCGAGGACAAGGGCTTGTGGCTGCATCGCTCTCCTGCCAAGAACTACCCGGGCTGAATGCAGACGGAGCCCCTTGCCGCCCCACAGGCCCGGCTGGCAGCCTTCGGTCTGGCAGGCGCTGCTGCGTGAGCCTCTATCGCAAAGACGTCTCAGGAACTGCTGCTGTGTGGGCCTCTTGTGGTTCCCTGAGCAGCAGACCAGGGCCTCCTGCCCTTCCGGCTCATTCCGCAGCCTTCCCACCTCTCCTGCTTATCCGAGCACTGCCCTGGCTGCCCCCCTGCACACCTCCTGCCCCCAGATTGTCCGAGCCTGCCTGAGCAGCTGGGAACCCTGACAAGTAGGGGGCATCTTGGATCACCTGAGGGGATGAAGGGTCTTGGATGTCAGGCTGCTGCTGCTGCTGCTAAGTCACTTCAGTTGTGTCCGACTCTGTGTGACCCCATAGACGGCAGCCCNCCTGCCTGAGCAGCTGGGAACCCTGACAAGTAGGGGGCATCTTGGATCACCTGAGGGGATGAAGGGTCTTGGATGTCAGGCTGCTGCTGCTGCTGCTAAGTCACTTCAGTTGTGTCCGACTCTGTGTGACCCCATAGACGGCAGCCCACCAGGCTCCTCTGTCCCTGGGATTCTCCAGGCAAGAATGCTCGTGTGGGTTGCCATTTCCTTCTCCAATGCATGCATGCATGCTAAGTAGCTTCAGTCGTATCCGAATCTGTGCGACCTTGTGGACAGCAGCCCACCAGGCTCCTCTGTCCACGGGATTCTCCAGCAAGAATACTGGAATGGGTTGCCATTCCTTCTCCATACAGGTCAGGAGGCAGGCTCAGTTCCGATTCCTCCGGGGATTCAGCTGGGGAAGCAGCTGTCTCCCCGGTGCTTGGTCCTGGGTCCCAGCTTTTCTCTCCCTGACCTTGTCTCCTCATCTCCCCACACTCCCACCCCCGGCCCTTGTCCCTCTGCTGACCAGGTGGTCTCCTCTGTTGCCAAGCACTGTCCACCAGGGCCTTGCCCATCCCGCCCTGGGGCCAAACGTTTCCAGAGGACACAGAGCACTTCCTTTGTACTTGCCTCTGCAAACAGTCTATGCCTACTGAATGCTCTTCAACACTTGGGGCCACAGTCTCCTAAAATAAGGGGGGAACAGTGGTTTCTCAGTCCCTGGAGACCGCCTCAGGCCCTAGGGGTGTTCCCAGCTACTCTGGGACCAGTGGGGGTGTGGGTCCCTCCCAGCCTGTCCTACCGGCTGCTCCCAGCTCCCCCCACCCGTGTTCCTCACTCCCCACTCTCCTCCCCAGTCAGCTGCGGCTCTGGTCCTCTGCTCCCTGAGGAAGCACTGATTTGTTGGAAGCTTGCCTGTCCCGAGGTCACCCAGGAGACCCCCAAGGATGCCACGGGGCTTCCTTGACCCCCATCCAGAGACCCCCGCCAGTAGCATCTCTTGCGCCCCTCCCAACCTGGAGTGATGGGGCAGGGCTGGGGTGGGGGGGATTGTTTATCGGGGCCCAGCGTGTCCTGCCATCAGCCTGCTGGCTGGGAGGTGAAGGACGCCTCAGACTGGGGACACTGCTTAGTCAAGAGTGCGTGCCTGGGTGTGTAAGGATTGTGGGCTTTTAAAAGTAATTTTAACTTCTTGCCAAGAATGCCACACATTCTTTCTCTCTTTGCCCCGTAGGGCCTGTGATCCCTCCCGGAGGCAGCAGGTGCAGACAGGAGAGAGGCAGGCGGCGGTGGGGGTGGAGAGGGCAGGGACATCCCGGGTGACCCCGCCCGCGGCCTCCCTGACCAGGCCTGGGTGCCTCCCCCCGTCTGGGGCCTCTGGATTCCCGCTAGTAGCACCCTGACCCTCCAGGGCAGGAAGGAAGATCCTAGCTCTGCTGCCCCCTCGGCAGACGCCAGTGTGCTCTGGGGTGGGGAGTCAGTGGGGACGATGCTCCCAGGTCAGGCCCTTGTGCAGGCCTTGGCCAGGACCAGGTTCCTGGCCCCGCCCCCACTTCCTGAGGGAGAGATGCCATGGGGAAATGGCTTGGAGGGAGCTCTCCAGATCCACGCGTGACCACCCGCTCCCCCTGTGCCCATGCTGGGCCCACCCAGAAGAGGTCAGCAAAGTGTGGGGCTGGCAGGGCGGGGTGGGTGGAAATTCACATGGAATTGGCTCGCCTCGGTGCCAGGGCAGCAGATGTTGGCGTCGGAGCCTGCATAGGGTTTGCTCCAGGTCGTGGGCGGGCGGCACCTTCAGATGATCTCCTGGGTCGGGTTTCTCATTGGCTCCAGGCAGGGCCTTTCACTTTCCTCCACCTTTTCACCCGCTATGGCGTGTGGGTACGGCCGTCTGGGCGTCTGTGCTCCTCTCTGCCCTGTGCTGCGAGCTCCCTGAGACTGGGTTGGCTCCCCAAAGGCCGGGCCAGCCCAGCGAATGGTCTCCCTGCAACCTGCAAGCATCATGCTGCCTCTCCAGTGCAGATGGGCAGTCCCCCGAGCCCCGCAGGGGACCGGAGCCTGCTGGGCTCAGCCCCTACTTCTCCCGAGGTCCCTGCTGTTTGGTCTTGGTGTGCACCCCTGGATCTCTCTTTTCGATAGGATTCTAACAACCAGAGGATGACGAGTGGGGCAGGCACAGGCCTCCCAGCTCCCAGAGTGTCCTGTGTCACCGGGTACCTGCTCCCAACACACTCATACACGCAAATCCTGGATCATCCATGTAATCTCCTCCCCAGATACTTTCTGTCCCGAGCTCCAGCTTCCTTGATAAGCTCCTTTGTCTTTTCACTGTGAGCTTTACTTATTTATTTACATTTAAATTCCTTCTGGGACTTCCCTGGTGGCTCTGTCTACAATGCAGGAGACCCGGGTTCGATCCTTGTGTTGGGAAGATCCCCTGGAGAAGGAACTGGCAATCCACTTCAGTATTATTGCCTGGAAAATCCCATGGACAGAGGAGCCTGGTAGGCTACAGTCCATGGGGTTGCAAAGAGTCGGACACGACTGAGTGACTTCACTTCAAATTCCTTCTGATAAGCAGCAGATATGAAACCTGTTTAAGGTTTGTTTAACAACAGAGAGGGAGAACTCAGCAGCAGCGTGGTTTGGACTGGGTCTTCAGGGCTGTGGGAACTGGAAACTCTCTGCTCCCCCCGACCATCACCCGGATCTGCTGTGTTCCCTCCCCACCTCTCTCTATCCCCTTGTTGCCCCCCGGAATCTTGAACTAGAGAACACCCAGAGGACATTCAGTTTGGTGGTTTGAGCCTAGCTGAGCGTCAAGAGTCACTGGAAAGCTTGCAACTCACACCCTTGGGCAGGAGTGGGTATTGGGGTTCGGTTTGCTTAAGAAGGTGGCTTAGTTGGTAAAGAATCTGCCTGCAATGCAGGAGAGCCAGGGGCATGGCAAGCCCCTCCAGTATTCTTGCCTGGAGAATTCCAGGGACAGAGGAGCCTGGTGGACTTCAGTCCATGGGGTCACAAAGAGTGGGCCGTGACTGAGCGACTAACACACACTTGGCTAATAAGCTCCCAGGTGATCCTGACCAGTCCGCCCTGGCCTCCCGGTCCGGGGGGTGGTGTTTGGTTCGTGTACTCTAGTGCCATGCCGGCCCTCTTCGTTCTCTGCTGAGGCCACCGAACTCCCACTTCTCTGGGGGCCCATCTGTTGTCTGGGGGTCTTTTACTCTGGAAAGTTCTTTCTCGTCAGTCCTGATCTGTTCCCCAGAGCTGCAGGGACAGATTGCCTGCCCTCTTCTCCGGGGTGGTCTTCTCGTGTAAGGACAGCTGCCCTGTCCAGCCAGTCCGGTCCTCCCCAGTCTACGCACCCCGGCCCCTTCTCAGACTTGTCAGCTGCCTTCCCCTGGCTGCAGGAGCCTGGAGCAGGCGACAGAGGGGAGGGGTGCGGGAGAACCCTAAGCTTGCTGGCTGGGCCGGGGACCCCCTCTCCCCCTGACTGTACCTTGCCTCATCCTTTTCTGTTTCTCCCCGTCATCTTCATGGAGCACTCCCGCCGCACCCCTGTCCCAACCTCACTATTGATATTTAATAATTAACTTAGCAAGAACATTAAATAATTTCACTTGGTAGTATTTTAAAGGTACACAAGGTACATGTAAGTTATAAAGCTTAATAGAAGGGACCCCCCCCGCACCCACCACACCCCCAAGGTCAGAGCCTCACCAGCACATCTCCTGTGGTCATTCCTGGCCTCTCCTCTTGGAGGGGACTCCCATCCTGGCTGTGTTTTGTTCCTTTCTCCTTGGTTTTGCGATGTTGGCACTCATACATGGCCCTCAACTATGCGTTCTAGAGCCGTGCTTGCACCTTCTTCTGAATTTCTCGGTGGTGCTTAGGGTCTGTGTCCTGCTCAGACAGTTCTCTTTCCAGACATGTCCCCTTCAACCAGACCATTAGCCCCTTGAGGGCAGGACCTCTGTTCATCCTTCACAGTATCCCTCTTCCCCTGCCCCCGGTCCTGTAGTGGGCACTCAATCAGTCCCGCTATTAATTGACTAATTGGCCGGGTCCTCGCTGGCCACGCACCCCTGCCTCTGAGCTGGGTGACTGGCTGCTTGGTCCCTCCTGTTCCTTACTGCACGTCTCCTCCAAAAATAACATCCCCGGAGCCACATTCCTGGGTGGTTTGGATATGTTCTCTATGAGGCTCTTAGCTTCATTGTGCAGTGGAGGGGCAATTCTAGGCCAGGGCTGCATGCTGAGTGGGGGCGGGGCATGGGCTGTGCTGGTCTCAGCCTCCCGACCCAGTCGCTCTGCTAGGGGAGGCCAGGAGAGGTGCTGTCCCGGCAGGTCTGCAGGAAACAAAGACGCCATCCTGGTCTCCCAGGCTTTCTCGGGCATCTGGGGATATACAACCCAGAGGGCGGTGAACTAGAGCTGTTTAGGGAAGAAATTTAGTAAATGAATGAAGGGATGAGTGGAGAGCGAATAAATGAGTGAGCGAAGAAGAGGGCAGACAACCAGGAACGTCACGGACAAGAACGCTGGCTGGGAGCATTTTCCTCACTATTGTGTGATGCTGGAAAAGTCGCCTAAGTTCCCTCTTCTGTGAAGCAGGGCAGAAAGGTGTCCTTCCCCAGGGTGGCCCAGGAGACCACCGGGGATCACATTTGTGAAGGTGCCCGCTCCCCTCAAGGTCACGCTGGTGGATGGAGACAGGCTGTGATGGGCATGGGTGTGTTTCCCTCTCAACTGGGTTGCTTATGACTCAAGAGGTGCCCCTGACCCTCTCTGCCCGCCCTGGTGCTCGCTGGCCGTTTGCTGGTGGAGATCTGGCTCCCCCTACAAGCTGTGCTTGTACTTTGGCCAGAGCACTGCAAACGGTTGCTTTCCCATCGCGCTGGCACGCGGGAGACCTGATTGCCGGGCCCAGCCAGCAGCACCTTCCTGCTCTGCTGTGGGGACAGCAGGTGTCGATCTGATTAGCTTGGGAGGGGGCACTGGACTCGCTGCTGCAACAGCATTTAATCTGGGGAGGCTAGCCAGTCCTCTCAAATAGAGACTCGCTGAGGTCATGCCTTATCTTCCAGAATCCCCAGGGAGCTGCCAAAGTCAGGGGGGCAGTCTAGTGAGCCAGGGCCCCACAGCTCCTTGGTTCTTGTGACTTGAGGCTTCCCCAGGGCTGAGGGTACATCTGCTGCTTCTGTCCTTCTGTGCCCTTTGCACGCCCATGGTGTTGCACGAACAGCGGCCCTGAAACCCGAAGAGCTGGGCTCCAGCCCCCATCTCTGTCTCCTTAGCAGCCCACATCTGTCTCCTCTGTCTCTGGACCACTCGTCTGGTGTCTCCGCGCGTCGCCTCCTTTGCGGCAGAAAGGACAGTGATACCCTTAGGGGGTCATGCAATCGTGTGATACTAACGACTGTTGATTGAGTGCTTGCCAAGAGGGTACACACTCTACAGGCATCTTTTCAGGAACACCCCCGAGAGAGGGGTGGTACGGTGTTCCACGTTGCTACTGCAGCTCAGAGAAGTTAGGTGACTTGCCCCGGTCGCACAGCTGGTGGTCGCAGGGTGGGTTGGCACCAGTGGGCACCTGTGCTGTCCATCTGCGCCGTGCTGCTCCTCTTGGTAAACAAGATGGCACGTGAAGAGTGTCCGGCATGCGGTGGCTGGATCTGAGTCTGACCCGGCCTCTGTGGTATTACTGAGAGCTTGGCCGGGGCTTTCTGGGGACTGGAAGGAATGGGGGTGGAGGCAGAGAAGAGACTGGCAAGCCAGGTGTGTGCACCCCAGCTCAGTCATGAAGGCCTGGACGTATTTTCGGTGGCAACCTGATGACTCTCCTCCGAGCTCAGCGGGAGACAAAGGCGTGGGTAATGATGCTTGGCACTCAGCTCGTCCTGCGGGTTTGTGAGAGCTCTTCGTGGACCTGGTCTTGGAGTGCTGTCTGGGTCCTTGGAGCTGTGGGGTCACCTGAGAACTGCCCCGCAGGTGGGCCTGCCCCGAGGGAGCGCATGGCCGGCCCTCAGCCTCCAGGCACACACACACGGGAGTGGAGATGTTGACTGGGTAGCAGCAGCCCGGCCACGTGAGCGGCACCATGAGAAGGGCGGCTCCCTCAGATGTGATGTGCTGGGACTGACTCAGCAGTGGAGGGGGGCGCTTCCTGGAGCAGGGGGCTGCTGCTGAAGTGGGGGTGCAGTGTGGCCAGGAGGGGGAGGGGGCATCTTGAACTGGGGCTGAGGCCTCCTTGTACGTCCTTATATTCCCCTTCTTCACGTTTTTTTTAGAACATTGTATGTGGGCTGCCCTCCTGGGAGCTGGGGTCACCAAGTCCTGGACCTGCCTCCTAAAGGCTCGCTGTCAAATGCAGGAGGGCTGATGCCACTGGGGTGATCGTGACCCCAGGCTGTGTGGCGGGGCCCCGTGCAGGAGAGAAGGCTCTGGTCCCTGCGTTTCCCACCCCATCTCCTCATGCCAGGGAGGACCTCAGGTCTGCTGACCCCTTCCTTCCACCCTCACCGAGAGCCCCCCAGGGCTGGGTCCTGCCAGACAGACTCAGCCTGCTCCTCTGTCTGGGTCTGGCCAGCCCTCCTGGTGGGGCTGAAATAAAAACCTGATTGATTGATCTCTCTGGAACGAACGGCAGTTTCCTGGCTCAGGGTCTCCCCGACCCCTATCATGGGGAGGGCAGGTTGGCACCCCCTCCCCTTGCAAAGCCGCAGTGGGCTGAGTGGGCCCCGCGTCCACGCGGCCAGCTGTTCCCACTGCGGAGGGCAGCACTGCCACCATCTGCAGCTCATTCCACTGTATGAATTTTGCAAACAGCCTTCTTCGTCATGTTTATGAACTCCGCGGCGGACGCCGACTGCAGGCCCGCCTTCCTGTTATGATGGAGGGCTTGCCTGGCAAGCCCGCAGGTTGCTTTTCGGAGTCTCGGCCTTGCCGAGGATGCTCCCTATGACCTCCTGTGTCTTCCCACCTCCCGTCCCTTCCCCTTCCCCTCCCCCTCCAGCCTCCAGAGGAAGACTAGAATATTCCCTCTTTTCTGTTTGCAGTGCACACAGCACCTTCTATCTGTCCTCTGGAGAAGAGGCACTCTTCGCACCTCGCAGGTGAGGGTCAGAGAGACCCAGGTCTGAGGCTGAAGGCTCAAAGCTGCCGTTGCGTCCTTTGCTCTCTTGTCTGGCCGGCGTGACACTCGCCTTCCTGGGGCCCTGTGCAGAGCCCTCACTGGCCCCACCAGGGACTGCAGCTGCCGGGGCCATCCTGCCTGGTGCTGAACGTGGCTCGTGGCTTTTGTTTGCTCCCACAGTGCCCTTTGCAAATGTCATTGAGTTACGATGGGACTGGCTTCTCTCCTGAGCTGGCAGCAAAGCCCACTTGCCGTAGTCCTCTTCCTCAGAAAGCGGTGTCAATGCTGCCATGGCTCACGAGAGAGCCCTGGCTGGGAGGGGACGCCTGGGTTTAGACCCACAGCCAGCTACCCCTTTGCCCTGCTCCGAGCCAAGTCGAATGCCCTCATGTTCCCCCTCAGAAGATGGGGTGAAGGCTGTTACCACTTCAGACCTCCATCCCTGGTGGGGCAGCATGCAGACCAGTTAGTGTTCAACTGCTTGAACTTGGGGTGCGGGGCGTGTGGGCTGCAGGCGGCCCTGTACCAGTGGCACTTTCATCCCCAGGGAGTTTCCTGATGGGTTTTCTCCTTGGGGACCAGAGGCCTGGTCTTCCCCAGGGAGGGGCAGGTGGCTGCTCTCTTCTGAGAGGGGGCTGTCCATAGTTGCCTCAGGGCAGAGCAAGACTAGATTCAGACGGGGCTCAAGATTCATTCCTGGATCTTAGGAGCCTCTTGTTACCCAGGCCTGAGCCTCCCCCACTCCAGTCCTCCTGGGCTGGAGAAGAGGGAGAAGGCCAGCCCAGGGCAACTTGGATGGGCAGTGAGAGGTGGGCATCCTTCCTGGGAAGTTGCCCCCCTGCCTTGGAATCCTCTGAAAGGCACCCAGGGCTCATTGGGTAGAGGGGAACCCCCACACCTTTTGTTTTGTGGCCTTATTCACACGGGGACCATGATGGCCCGTGTTCTCACTTCCCCAGATGGGAGGGGTGAGGAGTGTCTGTCCTGGGACTCGCCTCATCCTAGCTCTGCTGCCCAAGGGAGTCCGATGGCTATGCTCGGGCTCAGGCGGCGGGGGCTCTCGTTCACCTTTAGAAGCAGCAGGGGCTGTGGGCTCCGTTGAGTCTCCACGACTCCGGGCCTTACTCCAACCCTCCTTGCTTCCACTTGCTGAGATCCATCACCTAGGTTGCCTCCCCTGGGAGGGACAGGGGCCCAGGTGTCCTGGTTCCTGGCCTGCTGCCCTGGACTTGGCCTTCATGGAGGGTCATCTGGAGCCGCTGGCATCTGAGGTGGAGGAGGTTGGGGAAGGAGAGGGGGAGAGCTGAGTCGGGTGAGGAAATGCGGGCAGGGTGTGCTTGGACATTTTGAGATGGACTAAAGGCAGAAGAGCCCGAATAGAAGGTTGGGGGAGGTCTGTCGTGTCCGACTCCTTATGACCCCATGGACTGTAGCCCACCAGGCTCTTCTGTCTGTGGGATTTCCCAGGCAAGAATACTGGAGTGGGTTGCCATTCCCTTCTCCAGGGCATCTTCCTGACTCAGGGACTAATCCCTGGTCTCCTGCATTACAGGTGGGTTCTTTACCATCTAAGCCACTTTACCTCAATTAAAAAAAAAATGTATGTATATGACTGTATGTGATAGGAAGGACTTCCTGAAAAGGTGACCCAAGGGAGTGGTCCCAGAGAAACAGGCTGCGAGAGTTCTGAACAAGCATTTTCCTTCTGAGCCTGGGTTTCTTCCCTGTATGTGAGAGGCTGGATGCAGGGGCCCTGACTTCACCCTGGTGCTCTCACCCCAGTCTTGCTCTGCAGGTGTGGGTCCCGGTCTGGACTGGTCCTGACCTTGGGTGGAGAGGCTGGCCCGGCCAGTGCGCTGCCCAGTGGGGCTGGAGGCAGTCGGCACGGCCAGCCTGCGGCTCTGCTGCGTCACTTGCTCAGTATAGAACGGAATGCTGCTGGCCAGGCTGTGTCCCGATGGAGCGTGGAGGGCAGAGCTGCCTGCCCTGTTTTCACCATGGCTGCCAGGCAGCTGCTCAGAATCGGGGGCTGCAGCAGGCGGTGGGCTGTGCCCCGGGCTGGAGGGACACTCCATTCTGGACCTGGGAAAGCTCTCTCTTCTTCTGGGCAGGGGGTAGCTGGGCTGTGGGTGGACTGATGTGCTGGAGTCGGGGGTGGTGGGGATGAAGGCTGAGGATGGGCCTTCCTGGTGCAGCGTCATTCCTCAAGCCTGTCTGGGAGATGCTCTAGCTTTCCATGAGCTCATCCGCCTTTTTCCTGCCGCGCTCACCGCACAGAGCCTGATCTCTATTCCTTGTTTTCTGCTGCTCCGACCCACGGTGCCTCCACGCCACTGTCACGGGCCCCTGTGTGGAGGTCTCCTGTGTGCCAGGCTTGGAGTTGTGCTCACGCCCACGACCCCACCGAATCCCCACCAGCCCCAGAGCGGGGAGGCCGCACTTGTCCTTCTTTCACACATAAGAGGCTCAGAGGACCTGGGGGATCAGCTTGGCTTTTACTAGTGGTCGCACTGGCTCCCTGCATCTCCTGACGCCAGCCCTGAGCCGAGGAGATAGGGCCCTCAGCTAAGCTGCTTAGCGCAGCACTGGGTCACAGCCAGCCTGGGAGGAGTTGGTGGGAATGGGGGCAGCTCAGGCTTCAGTCTCTGCCTCTGCCACCTTCCCCCCGAACTCCCTCCCCGTGGCCGCCTTGCCCTGGCCTGGCTGAGGAGGGACATGGAAGCCCCACTGACTTCCTGTCTCCCCTGATTCAGGCTCTCAGGCCCCCTGGCCTCTGATGGCTGCTGCCTCCAGGAAGCCCTCTCTGATTGAGCTACTCTTGCCATTCTCTGTCCTGGGGTCCCGCTTCTCCCACGTGGCCTTCTGGGTCTGCGTTCCTGGGAACCTTACTGGCCAGGCCTGGCTGGTCAGTCCTAAGAGCCTGGCAGTGTCCACTTTGGGAGACTGGGCTCTCGTGGCTCCCCCATCGCTGCTGGCCTCTAGAGCGACAGACTCACAGCGTTGGTCTCACCAGATGGTGAGCCCCCGGCTGCTCCCTGAAGGGGACCATCTGGCTGCTGGTCTCTTTAGTCACAGTGTGAGAGCTCGGGTAATGGTGGGGAACGCGGGGGCGGGGGGCAGTCAGATCGTGCTGGAGTGGGACAGCGGAGAAGGGGGTGCGCACTGCCCCAGCCAGACTCTGGAACCTTCTCCCCCTGAGCACGGCTGGGCTCTTTCTTCCTTCTCTCCCCGTCCTGAGGTCAGTCGACCTAGCTCTGGTTTCTCGGCATCTGGTGCCGCGCTCTTGGAGCTCCATGAGCCGCTTTTGCCAACCCCTCATCTCTGCCCTGTCCTGCCATGGCCTGTCCCAGCCGCAGAGACATTCGGTGTGTCCTGGCTCCTGGGGAGGACAGGTCTGAGCCAGGGTGCTCACCTGGGTGCCGTGGTCCTGGCGTGGAGGGGGAACAGACCTCCATGAGTCCAGGGCACCATCTGAGTCTTTCCCCCCGCCTCTTCTGGCCCCTGGCAAGGCTCTGCTCCTCTGCCTCTCGCTGGCAGCGCCTGGTTCTGGAACTCGGCACCGTTGTGACCGGACCGTCCTGGGGCGGCCAAGCCAGTGAGCAGGTGCCTGGACCAAGGCACGTTTCTCGCACCTGCCAACCAGCGGGGCAGCCCTGGAAGGTGCCAGGCCCATTCCTGGTTCTCGGGCCAAAGGGAGGGCCTGGAGGTGCGGGAAGGCACAGGATGACGTCCCCGAAGCTGCTTCTCCTGCAGATAGGAAGGACAGGTTGACTCTTGTCAAGAGACAGGCACGCCTTTCAGCCTTCTTTCTCTCATCCCCTTTTGAATGTCCCTAGGGAGGAAGCCCGTTGAGTTGGAGCCCAGACATGTGCAGGGGAAGGGGGTGAGATGGGGGTGGTGAGGTGGGGCCTGATGACCGTGGACCCCCTGTAAGCAGGAAGGACTGCCTGCCCCCTGTTCTCTCCATGTGGCTTCTTTGCTCTGTGTCCGTGGAGCCCGCACTCATGAAATAGGCAAGAGGGCATGTGGAGGCAGGCCTAGCCTGCTTCCTCCAACCCCCAGGCATCTTTCTGGGGGTGGGTGTGGAGGTGCCCAGGTGTGGGGGTAGGGCTGTGGCCCGCAGCCTGAACGGGTGGATTCTCTGTCTGGGCTCGTCTGTCGTGGAGGAGGTCGTCAGTGTCACGGGCTGTGGTCCCCACAGGCAGACCTGGGCAGGCTCCTCAAAATCCAGGGGAGGATGGGGGCTGCTTACCCGCCCCCTGCAACACGCCATCCTTCTCCCAGCTCCAGTGCCCTCCTCCCAGGTTCTTTGGGGCAAGGGGGACTGCAGCTGCTTCTCACAGAAGGGCATGAACCCTGGTCAACCTGAGGCTGGCCCTGCGGGGAGACAGAAGGAAACAGATGGACAGCTGGCAACCTCTCCCACTTGAAAAGTTTGGGATTCCAAGTCCGCGTCCCTCTTGGCGCCAAGGGAACAGTAGCCCATTTGTTCCAAACCCGTCGTCAGGACACCTGCGCCCTTCTGGACTGTGACCCTCTGATTTCTGGGCCTGATGATGGCCTCGTTCTGGGCAGGGCAGGGTAAAGCCCCGCTGGGGGCTGTGCAGAGCAGCCCTGGTGTGTCCTCCAGCCCCCTTCTCCATGTGTTGCCTGGCCGTCCCAGCTGGCCGGGCCTCGGGGAGGCTCAGCCCCAGGTGCTGCTGGTGAGTGTGGCTCTGGGAACACGGGGAGGAGGCCGCGTGCCCGCTCTGGGGCCAGTGGGAGCAGCCCCCAGTCTGCAGCGTGTCTGTGGCTCCTGGAGGGCGAGGGATAGAGCATTGTCCGATGTTGATGGAAGGAAGAAGTGGGGGGAGGGGGTGTGGGTTTCTCCAGGGCAGCGAGGAGGCGAGTCTTGTGTGCTGGACTTGTGGACGGTGCTTGTAAACATACTGTGTTGAAGCTGTGAGGCTGCCAGGGAGGTGTCTTGGGGGTGCCTGTGAGCCTGTCCGAGGCCTGGCAGGAGCGATCAGGGTCACAGCAGAAGCGACTTGACAGAGGCCTGTGAAATGTACTAAAGGCACAGCCTAGTTCACTGACTCTGGCTGCGGCTGGTGGAATTTGCTGGTTTGGAAAATGTAGAGTGGTGGCCGCCAGGATGGAGGCTGGGGATGGCACAGAGGCCCTGGGGGTGGGGGAACCTTCTTGCAGAGCAGGTAAAAGTGCAGGGAGGCCTGCGAGGTGTTGGGCCAGAATGACCCTTCCTGGGTCTCAGACCATGCCCTCCGCCCACCAGGGCAGGCAGGGTTGGGTAGAGCCCTAGAGAGGAATCCACAGAGAGATAGCCCAGGAGGGCACACACATAGCCCTGCTCTGCTGGCTGTCTGGTTTAGAGGACAGGCTGGCCCAGAAGGCTTGCGTCTGTGTGAGCTGCTATCTGCCCAGCCCCCTCTTCTGCTTTCCCTCTGGTCTGTTCCTGTCGCCAGGACCTTCCTTCCCTTGGACCCCATCCCCCGCTTTGGGGAGATGGAGTGGAGTTGGCCCCATGAGGCGGAACGCCGGGCAGTGGAGGCTGGGCTGGCAGGCGGGGGGCCAGTGTGCGTGGTAGAGGAGGAGCCTACGTGGCCCTCTCTTTGGAGGCACAGCTCTTTGGCTTTCCCTTTGGGGACGTCCGCTCTCCTACTCTTCCTTCTGCTTCCGTGCTTCCTCCATGGACCTAATGTCCTTGAAAGTGCTGCCTCTGGCCGTCATTCTCTCTCTCCCTTGACCAACCTGTCCTGCCTCTCGGTTTCAGCTGCGAACTCTGATCAGAGCATCCCAGGTGTATCCGGCGCCTTTGTCGTTTGCAGCGCATCTTACGAGCACTCGGCCAGCCAAGTGGGAGAGTTGGTCCACGTGCTCGATGCTAAGACTCAGGCACAGAGGGGCTGAGAGCCACACTGGGCTATACCTCTCTCTCCCTAGATGTACATCCGACGTTCCTGTGGACAGGTCCGTGTCTGAGTCACCCCCATGGTGGATGTGGGCCCTCGCGAGGGGCCCCTGGTGCCCCTCCCTCTCACCCGGCACTGTCCTTGGGGTTTATGCATGTGACATCCCGCATGGAAGGCCTCCTAATCCACGTTTGGCAAGCGAGGGAACGGCCCAGCACGGTGTGTTATTGACTCGCAGCTTCCCTCCGATCGAGTGATGGGGCGGGGATGTGGCTGCAGACCCCATGTGCT
>SJYA01000795.1:6354437-6442124 GCA_006410615.1 Neotragus moschatus | reverse complement strand
GATGCTGGGAGGGATTGGGGGCAGGAGGTAAAGGGGACCACAGAGGATGAGATGCCTGGATGGCATCACTGACGCAATGGACGTGAATTTGAGTGACTGAACTGAAATGAACTGAAGTAGATAAAGACAATAACACAAAAGGAAAACAAAAGTAGGGGGAAAACAAGGTAAAGCCAGGGTGAGTTAGAAACACAAAACACATTGGCTAGATAGAAACAGATAATAATTGGAGTTCTCAACATTCTAGAAACTAATGTAAAGAGTGGGATAAAGAGTGTCCTAGGAATAGGTATAAAACCCAAGATGTACACACAAGTTAATGGCTCCAGAGAAATTAAATCCTATTGCTGGTGCTGATAAATAAATGAATAGCTTCTCAAGGGTCCTCATAAAGAAAAACTTAATTAGTAAGTAGTCAGTGATGATGATGGTTATAATAAAGAAATTAATGGTTCTCTTTTTTAAAATGTCCTTTATTACAAAGCAATGGTACAATGCCAAATGCAATTTAGGAAAACAACTCTTTGGAGTAAAAAATCACAAACTTTTTAAGGATCAGTATATATTCATATACATTTTAAATTATATATTCAGTTGCCTAGTGATCAGGTAGGGCAACAGGAGCAGTCACTATTTAACTCAAAATAATACTACGCCATTTTTTTTTAAGTAATGTAATGATCTAACAAGCAGGATTACAGTTACCACTTTCCAAACTTTGAATGAGACATCAATATATATTTCAAATACAAAATATTTACAATCTACCTAGCTAGGTACTGAACTCATAGTATTCACAGGCTGGCTGACTTAACAAAACTCCAAGGAAGGTATTACCCATAACTTTTATAGTTGAGGAAACTAAAGCAAGGAGAATGTAAGCAACTTGTCCTAAACTATAAAGTCACACAATGCTATGGCTAAAATCACATGCAATTCTACCACTGGGTTTAAGATCTTTTATTAAACACTTTTCAGATACTGTTCTACTTGCAATGCCATGAGATAAATAACAGAGGAGAAAAGTAACCTGATAAAATTCCCAATAAAGATCTCAGGCTCAACAGGCTCTTATCATAGAACTGACATGATTCTTTGCTTTTGAATCAAATACTTATTATTAGCCTCTACAAGTTTATATAAATAGCAGCACATGGATTTTTTTTTCCAACCATTTGAACCAATGATGCCCTGAATGAGAGGCCTGCCAGTGGTGGTTCAGAGGGAGAGGGATTCTAGGCACTGCCTGGTACTTTGTTCTGGGAGGAGAGGCTACTGAGGGCTTTCATCACTCATTCACCTGGATTCCCAACCAGTGGTGTGTCTACAACTCTAATGTACAGCTACACTGTGTATGTGAGGCACAAATTTATTATTTACTTCAAATCCATTCCCCATTCTCCCTCTTACTATATGTAAAAGCCCCAGTTTATTTGTTTTTATTTTTTAGGTATTTGCATCAGAAGGCAGCTTCGAGCTGGTCTAATTCAGTACTGATGGTCACATTTCTACTCCAAAGTACTAGTTTGATCATGGACTCACCATGAGATATGAGAAAAAGTCTGCTGGATATCTTCTAGGATAAACTGATAAAAGGAAACATACTAAAAGAAGGTCCTTTCTTCTTTCACTGGAGAGCATCGTGTCTTTCACTGCTGTGTGAGTGTGTGTATATGTACACATATATACACATATCATCTATGTGCATGAGAAACCCATGTAGAAGCAGACAGGCACCAAAGAAGTAGAGAGAGAAAATAGACACTAGAAAATTAGGCCTATAGAAAGGAATAAACTTGTTAAAAAATCAGGGGAGAGAAGTGAAATAACAAATATCCAAGAAAAGGTAGAGCCAACCTCTGCCCTGACTACAAAAAGAAAGCTATGTCAATGTTATTTCTTTAAAGTTTAAAAAGCATTTAGTACGGTATCAAGAACATTTCAAGATTAATAACCACAATTTGAGGATGGGAGTAAAAAACTGGTTCAAAAATAGCAACTCACACGAAGCAAGGACCAGATTAAATAAATTTAATCTGTCTGTTTGCATCTTCTGAATGTGGCTATATGCAAATCCAAACTGTAACGATCTTATGAAAATGCATTTTTTATTTTTGCTCACATAAATATACTGCTAAACAGCTATGGCATTATATCTAGATCCAACTCTCAGATTCCATGCACATATTGCTAAATGTCAAATGTATTCATATTCATTTATATTTGAATGCTGCTTTGAGTGGCAAACTATAAATCATCCATTCAAAAATAAAAATAAAAATAAAATGGATATGCAGCATTATTTAGCAGCACAGATGAACCTTATTTATCTTACAGTTAAACAGTGAAATGAATAAGCATTTTCAAACAGAAGCTCTGACTCTGAAAACTTATAACTAAACTGCAAAAACCGCAAGTTCCTTCAAATATTTGAGTTTTCCTCAAAATCTCAGTTACTGTTATACCTTCATCTTTACAGGCAGAGATTTCCTTACTTTGACTGAATACCTGTTTTTTAATATCTTCTTTATCAGAGCATATAACTCTCAATGTCTATTAAAATATCTTACTATCTATACTTACTTTATTCTGTATCAAATTGTTTTACAAATACCTTATAAACAGAGAAGTGACTAAAAAAAGTTGAATGACTCTAAGTAAATCTGTTTGAAAGTGAAAATGCAAGTCGCTCAGTCATGTCTGACTCTTTGCAACCCATAGACTATGTAGTCCATGGAATTCTCCAGGTCAGAATACTTGAGTGAGTAGATTTTCCCTTCTCCAGGGGATTGTCCCAACCCAGGGATCGAACCAAGGTGTCCCACATTGCAGTGGATTCTTTACCAGCTGAGCCACAAGGGAAGCCCAAGTAGATCTGTCTAGTTCATCCTATAGGTCAAATTATCCACTTCCAGCCAAAGCTATATAAATTTCCTTTCCTTCTCATAACTAGCCATCTCATCTCTGATTTTTGTTGTTGTTGTTGGAATATATCACGGCTCAGTCCTATAAGTCCTGGGGCCTCTTTTTCTCATCCTTTAGTGATCTGAACAAATGTCATGGCTTTAACTACAACTTATCTGCTAGTAATTTCCAGCTGAGTCCTTCCCTGACCTCTGGATTCTTATACAGATTTCCACATGTCCCTGCTCAACACCTCACTTGGGTTATCTCCAGGCACACCAACTTCATACATTCGATCTGATTTACTCACCTTCCCCATGTGCTTCCCAAAGTCTTTGCCATTTCAGTGGCAACACTCAACTCCCACTTGCTTGGGAGTTGCGTGGTAAAATCCTTATTCACTCACAATTTATAGTGCACCAAATAGCAACAGCTATATCTGCAAAATATCCTCAGAATCTGACCACTCCACACTACTTCTGCCCGGGTCCTAGATAGGGTGTGTCCTGGGATTGGAAGATCTAGTCTCCAGCTCTGGCCTCCTGTTCCATGCACACCCCACATATACATTACCTTTTGTCTTTCCCAAGCACGGTAGTCATTTTAGAACAAGTCTTACCAAGTCACTCCCCCATTCCACTGTCATCTTCCTAACTTGTTGAAACCAAATCTTATAATCTTACACTATCTGACCCCTGCTTACCTCTCCAACCTTGTTTCCCACAGCTCTTCTGCATCCTCATTCCACTCCAGCAATACTGGTCTCCTTGCTTTGCAAGAAACATGCAGGCATAACTCCACTTTGCATGTACTGTCCCCACTGCCTGACATGTTCTGCAGGTATTCATGGAGCTCAAGACCTCAACTTTCTGGTGTTTTACATAAACAGCTTCTTGGTAAGAACTTTCCTGACCCCTAATTTTAAATCACACTGCTCCCCAACTCTGCCTCTTCTCCATACTTATCATATGTGACAATATACTATAAATTTTATTTGTTGCTTTTGTCTCTGTCTCTAGAATTTAGGACTCACTAGGGTCTTTTAATGGCACCCCACCCCAGTACTCTTGCCTGGAAAATCCCATGGGACGGCGGAGGTTGGTGGGCTGCCGTCTATGGGGTCGCACAGAGTCAGACACGACAAGCAACTTAGCAGCAGCAGCAGTGTCTTTCTTGGCCATTTTCTCCCTGCTCCTAAGTCACTTCAGTCGTGTCCGACTCTGTGCGACCCCACAGACGGCAGCCCACCAGGCTCCCCTGTCCCTGGGATTCTCCAGGCAAGAACACTGGAGTGGACTGCCATTTCCTTCTCCAATGCAGGAAAGTGAAAAGTGAAAGTGAAGTCATTCAGTCATGTCCGACTCTTCACGACCCCATGGACTGCAGCCTACCAGGTTCCTCCATCCATGGGATTTTCCAGGCAAGAGTACTGGAGTGGGGTGCCATTGCCTTCTCCCTAGTGCTTCGATTAGTGTCTCTTATATGTTAGGTACCCAACAGCATTTGATAAAATGTTTCACTGAATGAAACATTAAATGTTAAACTTAAATGTTGTCTCATCATGACATAAGTTGCACATCTCCAATTTTCTTCTTCCCTTATATGCTACAGTTCAGTTTATTGAGCCATAATCTGCTTTCCTTATGAGCTAGAAATGTCAAGGGTCACTAAGAACTTGAAACAACGGCCACCCTCATTCTTTACGTGCTTCAGATTCTATCTCCCACCTACGTCTATCTCAAATTTCTCTTCTCAGCAACTCTGCAACCACTGCTTCAGTTCAGGCACTTGCTGGAACCAAACAGTCTGAAGGATAAAGCCCATATGCTTCATCCTGAAAAATAAGGCTCCTTTCTGATCTGACTGCAAACCACCTTTAGAACCACATCCTGCAACAGGATTCTTCTGCACCACATTCTCCAGCACCCTGCTCACTACACATCAACCAGGGTTCCCACACTTGTTTCAGCTTTTACTGCTTTTCATAATAGCTACTCACTAGTCTTCAAGGAACAATTCCTTACTCGTTTTACAGGACCCAACTCAAGTATTAAACTTTTGTAAAGCCATCAAAATAACTACAGCTAACAACCACTGAGTGCTTTCTATTCATATGATCCAAATAACTGACTTACATTTTATCACTGAATCCTTAACAAGGGTATTAGAAAAGCACTAATAATCTCCCCTTTTATACAAGATAAAATAAGGCTTTAAAATGTTAGGAAACGTGTCCTAAGATTTAATAAGCAAATAAGACAGGATTTGATCCTAGGTCTATCTAACCCCAAAGTCTAAATGACAAAACACTAAATGAACAGCTGAACTGACCTTCACATGAGTATTCTAGTCTTTATTAAGTTGAGGTCATTTTGAAACCATTAATTTTATTGTTGTGAGATAAGAAGTACAAACCACAACTCTAAGAAGCAGCCACTTTGCAACTACCCAGGTAATAAATCAAGGAATTCACTCTAAAACATTATTTTGGTTTGCAGGAAAGCATATAATTTTTGTGGGCATATTTATGTGATGAGAAAACTAATAATAATGCCATAACTGCCAGTTTACAGCACATACAAAGCTAGCGGCAAGATAAAAGATAAGAGCCTTGCATTCACATGGCACATAGCCCACATAAAGATCATCTGTCTAACATGACCTCTGGAGTGTTAGTTACATCAGGGCTCTATTTCCACCCAATAATTATAATTCCTCTAGTCTTTGCCCTCCTTGGCAGAGCTTCATTTCACTATCCTTTGCATTATGAGCTGCTTTGTTGGGTTTGCTTATAGCATCCCACCCAAAAGTGACTTTGATGGAGCCTCTGAAGGCATCCCCAGCAGGTCTCCATAGAAATGGCCCCAGGCTTGTCTCCAAAGTGGCCCTGCTTGAGTTGCCATGGTAAACAACCAGGATAGATTACTCTATTCAGTTCTTTGCCAGGGTCGCCATGGTGACTGCAAAGGAAGGCTCCTTAGAAGGACCTCACAAGGGCACGTTTCCATGGTGACCCTATCCTGCATGTTTCTAAGCAACTTCCCTTTGGTTGTTCTGTGACCAATCACAGCAGGTTCATTTTGAGAGTAACCCTGGAAGGTTGCTTCCAAAGATATCATCATAACATAGGTATTTCAAAGTGAGGTCTATAAACAAATAAACGACATGAAAATGTAGGTGGAACCATTCACAAATCATCAAATTAGCACCTGTGCATTTTAGGACCTGATTTTGATAGGTAACAAAAAAATACTTGTAATGTCTTTGTTAAACATCTCTGTTTCAAATCTTAATAAAAATTATCTTACAGAATAATGCAGATAATTAAAGTTCCGAATTTCTCCAATCTCACAGCATAGACTCTAATTAGGTAAAAAGTACTTTATAGTGGACACATCTCTCTCTCACACATACACACAATGAAAGCAAAAATACAGATGGCTCATCAGGTTATAACGGGATATCAAGGAAATTTTTATAGAGCAAAAAGACAAAATATTTGCAAGTCAAATGAAAAGAAAAAATGTGTTTTTTAGTTGAGTTGGGAAAGCCTAGCCATATTTGGGCCTAAGCTATTTTTTCCTGTATTTCTGTGGTTGGAACAATCCCAACTACTCTTCCTTTCAATTTAAAATACGAATATAAGCCATTCTGAACAGATGCTTGGTTTTTAAGCCATTTTACTATTCTGAAACTTTAAAATACTGTACTTTTTTCTAGTATCTAGTCAAGGGCAAATTTTTATCTAATCACAAACTTCAACATCTCATGAATTTATATATCTTTAAAAACTATTTAACAAGTTAAAAAATTCTACAGTTCCAATGATACAATTATAATTTTGCATTACATGTGCTCACCCATTTTTATTCCTTCCAGTTGATCCTTTAAGTTAAAAAATATATATGCACATATATACACACATATATAGTGCTTATTGTAGAGTTTCCCAAGTGGTGCAGTGGTAAAGCATCCCCTTACCAATGCAGGACATGCAAGAGACGAGAGTTTGATCCCTGGGTTGGGAAGATCCTCTGGAACAGGAAATGGCAACCCACTCCAGTATTCTTGCCTGGAAAACTTCAAGGACAGAGGAGCCTTGTGGGCTGCAGTCCATGGGGTTGCAAAGGGTCGGACATGACTGAGCAACTGAGCACATCACTTATTGTATTGCAAAGGCTAATCTTGGTTTTCCTCTTTTGTCTCCTCTGTTGAGGTTAAAGGAAATTATTTTCCCCTCAAGCACTGGTTTCATTTGTTCTACTTTTTGTTTCTCTCTTTCACAGATTCCATTCTCCTACTCTGTCCATAATAGCGCACCACTCCCCACTCATGTTCCATTCAGGAGAATAAACTTAAGTTTGAAAAATAAATATAGTTAAGAAAGATGAGGATAATTCATCATCATTATTTAGTGCAATCTCAACATTTAACACAAAGTCTGGTTTTGTAGAGACATTGTCTCAAGCCTTCAACGTGTTTTATGAACCAGAGCAATCGCTTCAATTCTTATTCATTCACAATTATTTATTCATTGTCCACCATGTACCAGGCATTGTTCTTTGGGCTGAGAATGCTTCAGGAAGCAATTAAAAAATTCCTACCCTTAGAGTATTTAATTATGGACAGGGGAAAACAGAAAGAGAAGATAAAAGGAAAATCAGTAAGACTATCATCTTATATGTCAGAAAATTATTAAAGCTAGAGAGAAAATTAGAGCAGGGAGGAGAGAGGTTAAGCCCCAAGCCAAGTTCGAATGGGCAGTAATAGTACTATGGATTAATAGGGGGAGTTTCAAGGATTCACCCATTCAGATGACATAAGTGTACTCTAAATTCTTAAATTAAAAATAAAGTTAGGGAAATCTCTTCCATAGAGAATTCAATGAAAGTTAACAGGGTAACGCGTAATTTTCCCTACATTTATACTTGCTCTCTGAGAGGCGGCATGGTCTGAGGCAGGCAAGTGATCCCACCACCTCCAGTGCTACCACTGTTTCAAGAACTGTACAAATTTGGGCAAGTTACTCTACCTTTAATAACAGTTCTGATCAGGTAGTATTACTTTGAAAATACACAAAGACAATAAAATATAAATACTAACCTATTCTGGGTGAAAATATAATGTCTGAAAATTGCTTTCAAATATTTCAGAAAAAAAATGAGGAAAGAGGTAAAAAAAAAAAAAAAAAAAGGGCAAAATGTTGGGAATTAATGAAACCCAGTGATAGATATATGAGTTTATTATATTATTAGATCTTTTTCTATGTTTAAAAATTTCCATAAAAAAGTATTTTATGGAAAAAATTAAACTTGAAAACAAATATACTTCCTTTGTAAAGATGTTTATAATAATTAGTAAATAATAAGAATACCAATTTGGCTTATAAAATTTTCTTATAAAACTAGTAAACAATAGATTTATGTACTGAGTACTTACTAACCAATTGGAACAATGTTAAATTCTTATTTCCATACCTTATTCAAACATTTTAATTTTACAAAATTAACTTCATACTTTACTCACTGTAAGGAAAAAAATGTAAGACAGAAAGGCAGAAAAGCATCTTAAGTTTACAGACTCACATGGTACGCAATGTATAATCAATTTTCGGAAGAAATTTTAGCATCAGTTACTGAGTGCTTAAAACAAGCGTGTAATGGAGCTAATAAAAATCTTAGACAATCAATTCTACATGATTATAACTAGAAAATTAAAAACTTACCAGATCAGTATCTGCCTTTTTGGACGTCAAAGCTTCAACTTTGGAATCCAGTTCTGCCTGTATTTGGTCTCTTCTTTTCATGACAGCCTTTGCATTAAAACACAGGAAAGAAATAGGCTGTACTTTGTTTTAATAATCTTTGTATAGCAAAAATATACATTTGAGAATACAAGTAGCATCTCTTCCCCAGGCCATCAGTCCATCTGGGGGTATAATGCCTTAAAATGTTTTCAATCTTTAAAAGCTAAACAGATAGCAAGTACTTAAAAGAAACTTGTTCATAAATCTTCTATCAGTTTTCCCAATATACATCTTACTGATTTAAGTATTTTATGTACAAATTACAAATGTTTTGGTGGTGTACTCTAGGCACATACAGCTCTTCAAAAAGACCAAAGAGCCAAACAAATTAACAACAGCAACATAGAATCAGTAGAAGCATGAAAATACATGCTAAGGTGTGAACTAGTTGCAGCTGTGAATGCGTATGCACTGCGCATCTGAAAGTATCTACAATCAGCCTTCGTACTGGACTCCAGAAGCTAATAGCTAAACAAAGTCAATTACAGTGGGGAATCAAAATGGAAGTATGCACTCACATCTTAAGATTTTATTTTAGCTTAAAATATATGTGTCAACCAATTAGCCAAGCTTTTAAGGAAGAAATATGGCCTCTACTCTGACTGATAAGAGTTCTGCCTTACTTACTTGAATAATCATGATTTTATGTTTCAGTTAAAACACCCCTGTGAAGGCATTTAAGTACAGAATTCATCTACATCTTTTACGATGTTTTCCAGCATTTTACAACGTCTTTCCCTTGGTGACTCACTTTTCTTCTAGACAGTCTACCTGGGCTTTGCAGATGCAAAGACTATTTGTACCCATCTTTCACTGGTTTTCATAGTATTAATTAAATAGTGAAATTGTAATAAACACAAGTGGTCTAAACAGTTCAAGACAAAAATAAAACTAACTCTGGGTAAGCAAACAGTTCAACCAGGAAGAGTGGAGTTGTAGGACACATAAGAGAAGACCCTTAATGTGGTACAGGTCTTTTGGGTGTTTTCAGAGGAAGACAAGAACCTAAACCGCAAATCACTTAAATGGAACGAAACGAGCTGCCTCTATAGTATTTGTGTGAAAATTGAGTCATTAAGGATAGAAAGCTGACTTTCCAACTGGCGCTGGTGGTAAAGAATTTGCCTGCCAATGCAGGAGATGTAGAGATGAGGGTTTGATGCCTAGGTCAGGAAGATCCCCTGGAGGAGGACATGGCAACCCACTCCAGTATTCTTGCCTGGAGAATCCCTTGGACAGAGGAGCTTGGTGGGCTACAGCCCAAGGGGTTGCAGAGGAGTTGGACATGACTGAAGTGAGAAAACATAGCACAGCACACAAGGATAAAAAGCATCCCGAAAATAACTCGCCCTAGTTTCGTGCCTAGTAGAATCACTCTTAAAATGTTCAAAAGAGATTAACATCTCTCTTGTGTTCAAAGAAATGAACAGAAAATTCAATTAACTGTCACAAATTCTTTCATATTTACTTCAATGTTTAATTGCCATTAATGTCAGGAACTCCTTCCTTTTTCTAATCCAAATGGCACATGCAATAATTTAGTCCCATTAAGATCTGTTTCCATCAATATGAAATATTGTGCTTCATATAGATAGAAATATTTTCAGTAAGAGGTGGCTTCAGAAGACAACTAGTAAAAACAGCAAAAATCTAATCCTTCTGTCAAAGCATATACTTCTCATTATTTTAGCTCACACTGAAGAAAATATTCCAATATAAAAGAGAAACAGATCTGCAATGTAAGTGCTACTGATTATACCCTGGGAACCTACAAAGTAATACAATCAAATAAGGACTTATAAAATAATTCAATTCTGGTTGCTATTATCATTTTTCCACACCTTTACTGATACATGATTTAAGCTGCATAATTTCCATCTTGACATAATAAAGAGCAAAACACATATAGTTTAGGGAAAATAATATTATACGTTTAATGATAAAAATCAGCTCTCTTTGAATAGCCACACAAGAGGGAGATCAATCATGAAGTAAACCACTGGAATGTAGCCAAGGGAAATTGATGGAGGCCACGAGGAGGTGCCTCAACAGTAAAACACCAGAGGACTTTGGAAAGCGGGGAGGATGTGCTTACAGGAGGACCCTGACAAAGTCAAACAGCAGAATAACAAAATATTTAATGATTCTGTGAAGGAAAAGCTAAACATAATGAACTTGAAAGAGGCAGATATTACGCTAAAAGGTTGAGAGAGTTTTTTTTACCGAGACAGAAGCAAAACAAATTTTTAAATCCTCCCAAATCAAGAGTACATGAAAACAGAAACCGTAGATTCGAGCATAAATGGCAAGAGAAAATGGACTACCAGGGAATGCAAACTGACTTCTTCCACCACTGTCACCTACAACATCAGAACGCTGAGTGTCAGTTCAACTGTGTGAGGTATTATGCACAGGAGGAAAAAACATTAGCTTTGCAGATACCATCACAAAATCCCAAATATCTGGAGACCTAAACTGGAACTTAGGAGGCTACATGTAAAACTTTGACATAAAAGGAATAAAAGCCTTTTCAAGTCATAAAAGAAAAACATGGTAATTTGGAGGATTTCTTTTTAGAAGCATCCAGAAGACAGAACAAACATCAAGATCCTACTCAAGTACTTTCTACGTAATGATACAAACAAAACAGAACATACAAAATCCCTACATTATAGGGATTTTCATACAAATATGAAAACAAAATGTAACAAAAATATATATTCATATAAATCCCTATATTATAGACAATAAGAAAAGACTTTTCCTCATTGTGCTCATGTTCCTGTACATGAACATTAAGAATGTGGACATCATCTTTCAAATGTACCTAGAAGCAAGAAAGCAGCTTGTCCATGAAAAGAAATTTCTAAAGTGCTGAAATTTCTTAAAGTAAAATTTTAAAACACTGGAAAAACTAATCATACTCTCTATGTCAATCTTGACTGAGGATGCTTCAAGCCTATGTTATAAACTGCTATTACTACTATTGAATCTGCCTGTCTTTTATTAACATATTCTTCCACTCATCAGTTCATTCATGCAGTAAACAAATATTTATGAGCATCTACATGCAGAGCATCTTTCTATGAGAGGAAGATCGTGGTGAACAAACAGAAACAGAAACTGCCTTTATAAAGCTTATAAAGCAAGTCAGGGACTCAGGTAGAAGTATAGTTAGGAGTCCTTACCATTAGCATTTCACTATAAAGCACATACTCATGTGTGACAGGAAGCAGGGCCTCTGAGAATCCAGACATCCGTTTTTCAGTGGCCTTACAGCACTTGTCAATGCAGCTGGCAACACTTTTGAGAGTATCCGCCAGATCTTCTTCCGATGCCGACCACAGAATATGAATTGGGCCATATTCTTTCAGTTCATCTAAATATTCTAAAAAATAATAAGTTCTTCAATTTATAATATGCTCTTTCAATATATACTTCAATATAACTTCAATTATATGCTTAAAATACATTAAAATGTATATATTTATAAGTTTCAAAATCCCTATATTATAGACAATAAGAAAAGACCTTATTTTTCTCATTGTGCACATGGTCTTGTACATGAACATTAAGAACGCAGATATCATCTTTCATTAAATTGACCTGTCCTCCCAGTCTGCTCAGACCAGTCCTTGAATAAAAGCTTCCCAGGTGTAATCAATAATAACATGCTTTCTCATTCTCAAAAGTATCCTGGCTTGAGCAATAATTTATATGATCACTGTGTCTATTGTATCATGGACTTCTGCCTACCAAACAAACTATACCTGAGTATCTCATTGACAACATGACGTAAACAAAACATGTCTTCTTTTCCTCTTCTCCTGTTTACATATTCTACTGCTTACTGGTAATTGCTTCCAGAGATCTAAGCAAAAAATGTGGGGTCATCCTAGACCCTAAACAGACACCTATAGAGACAGTCAATCACTAACTCCAGTCTTTCTAAATCTGTATCTATCCACCTACCCACCCATCCATCCATCTCCCCACCCATCCACCCATCCTCACTTGTACTGGCATCAGCATCTCTAGCCTGCACTCCTGCAAGAGACTTCTAACAATTCTCCCTCTCAATTTTTGTCACAGTATATGAACATTAAAGCCTCTTAGCTGAATTAGAAAGTCCTTTAAGTCCTTCAGTCCCTACCTTGCCTCTCCAGGTCTAACTCCTGAAAAATCTCCCTCGCAGATATTTTAATTCAAGCCAAAATAACAGCTCATTCATGAATATCATGATTTCTCCTAACTTAAACACTGCACATGTCTTTTAGTTGCCCTCTACCATAACAAACTACTCACACTTGAAGTCATAACACAAGTGAATCTCTTCTGTTTCTGTTCCAAAGGATTTGTAGATGCTTTGTCCTCAATGAGTGTCATAATTTTATAGTTCTATTAAAGCCTATCATAATTTAATACTATTATCTCACTCTATTATAACTGCTTGCATAACTCACATATTCTGAGGCTATATGCTCATTACAATAGGGCACAGGCATTATTTTTTTAATCTCAAAGCTTAATACATAATGTATTCAATACATATTTTCATATCAATGAAAGAATGAACAAAAGACTATTCAATGCTTGATAAGCCATTTATCCAAAAATTTGGATTTCATTTTAAAATCTGAATATTTTTATACATTTGCTTTCACACTATCAATGTTTAATGACAGATGGCTTTTTATGGTAGAGGATGCATGAACAGTGAGAATTTTTGGTCTAATATGCACATAATTAAATTCTCTATATTTAATCATCTTATTAGTCATTGAGGTTAGTTGAAATATGTCATATTGCTCTAAATTAAACTTTTTTATTAAACTATTAAATTTTTCAAAAGTTTATATGATCAGGTAAACTAAAAAAGACTTAAAAGATTTAAAAACAATACAAATACTAGTTATCACCTAAAGAAGATACGACATTTGATGACCACTAGGGTCCTTCCAAATTGCATCCTCCTGATCTAGGCCTGTCTTTTATTTTAGAAAATGGCCATGTGACACTATCCCTGCTCCAGGGGATCTTCCCGTTGGACCAAACCCGGGTCTCCTGCATTGCAGGTAGATTCTTTACTGTCTGAGCTACCAGGGAGGCCCCAATACTTCTAGAAAAGATAACATTCTCCTTTATTTCTTTTCTTAATTTCTGCATGTATCAAAGTGTGCTATTTACCCTGTAAAGTATTTATTTTAATATAAAGAGCTTCCTTGAAACTCTAAGCTGTGCTTATATAGCACTCGAATTGCATCTGTATGGAAACACTTAATGAGCTGCACTGTAATTTGTCTGTTAATATATCTGTTTCCCCAACTGGACTGTGGACTCAGGGACAGAGACCATTTTAACCCTCCTTCAATCTTTAGCACAAAGTGTTAGCACATGATGTGGTCAATACAAATTTGCCTAATTAATTAGGGAACACAAAACAAAGTCACAGGAAAAAAAAAGAATAAAAGCAAGTCAAAAGGGAAGAGACTCATTATGATAAACAAATTCTTCATGATTTAAATATGAAAGAAATGCCTTATATAGCTTAGACTCCCAGAATTCCAAAAAAAAAAAATCATTTTAAATGAAATCTTGATAAATGGGCTTTACATTTGAAAGACCAAGAAATCCCTTAACTTGTGCCAGCGTGCCTCCACTCCTTGAAATTGAGAGCTCAGTCCACCACAAAAAACCCAGTTTTCCTTTTGAGGATTTCACAAATATTAGAGCAGATCAGAGATTTGAAAACTAGTCCCTTGCACCAGTAAATATAACACATAATGATGATATTTGACATTCTATAAAACTCTTAAACGTCAAGAGTTTCCAGGGGTCTCTTTGAATACCATACCATTTAACTATCCATCAAGAACTCACTTAATAGAATTGGAATCACTGAACCTAGTTAAAACAATTATCTTCTTGATTTTTTTAAAAATTACAAATGGTAAATACAAAAACCAAGAAGGCATAAATCAAATTATTGTCAGACTTAGCCATCTAAGTTGGCAAAAACTCATCATAGAATTTGTAGAATTCATAGAATCATGAAATAAAATCCAACTTGAAAATAGGAAAAGAGATCTATTTTAAATCTCTCTGCCACTGCTTGAACAGGTCTAATATAGAGTTCTTGCACCTCCTCCCCCACCCCCGTTCAAGCAAATGTGGAAACCTTATTTCCTGAAACACCACTTCTTTGATTAAAATTATGGTCCATGTTGAACATTTGAGACTGACTACACCCAAAATATTAAGCTCTTTATCCCTATTATTTATAAATGGAAATAAGAATGTGTGTGTGTACTCAGTCATGTCCAACTCAATGCAACCCTATGGGTTATAGCCTGCCAGGTTCCTCTGTCCATGGGATTCTCCAGGTAAGAAGGCAAGAATAGTGGGCCAGGGTGCCATTTTCTCCTCCAGGGGATCATCCCAACCCAGGGATCAAACCTGGGGCAGGTCTCTTACATCTCCTGCATTGGCAGGCAGGCTCTTCACCACTAGTGCCACCTGGGAAGCCCCTGTGTGCTACATCATGTCAGTCATGTCTGACTCTACAGCCGCAGGGACTGTAGCTTTCCAGGCTCCTCTGTCCATCAGATTCTCCAGGCAAGAATACTGGAATGGGTTGCCATTTTCTCCTCCAGGGGATCTTCCCAACCCAGGGCTTGAACCTGCATCTCTTACGTCTCCTGCATTGGCAGGCAGGTTCTTTATCACTGGCATACCTGGGTATACTCCAATAAAAATTTTTAAAAGCAAAAAAAGAGAGAGGAATGCCCAGCCAGTGCCCAGGTTGGGAAACTGAAACTGTCAATGATGAATTGCTGGAGTCTCAGTGTGGACAATTCAAGGAGTTAAAAACTCCAGAGAAACTAGCTATGGGTGAAATCCCACAGTATTGTGAGATTTACCTCCAAATGCCTGCACAGTAAATATCAGGCAAAAATTACTTCTGCTTCCTGCAGGAGATGAGAAAATAAGCCATTTTGTAATAGCCAAGGTACTCTACCTAACAGCCAGGGTTCTTCTTAACAAGGCCTTCCCTTGTGGGAAACTGGCTACCCAGAGCATAATCTGCTGGGGTATTATCAGAGGCTAACTAAGCTGGTAGCTTCCCTGGTGGCTCAGTGGGCAAAGAACCTGCTTGCAATGTGGGAGACCTGGGGTCAATCCCTGGGTTGGGAAGATCCCCTGGAGGAGGGCAACACACTCCAGTATTCTTGCCTGGAGAATCCCCATGGATTGAGGATCCTGGTGGGCCACAGTCTGTGGGGTCACAAAGAGTCAGACATGACTGAGCAACTAAGCACAGCTGAGCTGGAGGAAGGGTAATACCCAACTTGAGCCCACTCTGGTCATCCTGTCTCAACCAAGAGGGGGAAGGAAAAACCCTGAACTTATGTGAGGCTCACAGTGGTCCAAGGCACAGACTCATGAAAGGACTGAGACCTAATCTAACCACAGGTCTCCAGAACACTTCCCCTCCCACATCTCGCCACCACATTACTAAAGGCCTATTTACTTTTATGAGTACATCATGTCTGGCTACCAGGGGCAAAAAGAAAATTACAAGACATACTAAAAGGCAAAAAACACAATTTAAAGAGAGAGCAAGCATCAGAACCAGATGTGCGGAGATGTTGGAATTAGAGCATGATTTTAAAACAACTATGATGAATATGCTAAGGGCCCTAATTAGATACAGTAAACAGCATGCAATAACAGATGGGTACTGTAAGCAGAGACAGAAATCCTAAGAATGACCAAAAAGAAATGCTAAGTTGATGCTGCCTTACCACACCAGCAAATGGAAAAAGATTCATCAGAAGCGCAACAACTTTGAGATCACAGTTCAGCCGTTCTACATACCCCGTTCTTCCTTGTAGATTCTCTGAGATATTTTATCTATCAAATTTATTTTCTGGCTAAATATTTCAATGAAGTTATTCATTTCCATGAACTCCTCGGGGCGACTTTTAACTCCTCTCATTGACAATGCAACCGCTCTGACTGACTGTCCCATCCTGCTGAGTAATCCAGGCCCTTGCTTCTTGTGAGAAGAGAATTCCTAGGAACAAAAAAAATAAAACATCAGTGATGAAGCAAACAATGATATTCTAAGATCCAACAACGAAAAGAGAAATCTAATCAGAAGAATAAAGATGATAAAAAGGTTCCATATACATTTTTTAATTTCATGTTAATTTGAAGCAGATGAGTTAGGGCACACAGTCCTTTCTCTAAGTCTCAGTCTCCTTGATAACATTCTTTTCCAAAGTGCTCCTGTAAAACATGTAATCATGTTTTCTCAGAGCATGGATCCTTCAAAGAACAAGGTGTAACAGAGGGAACTGCACTTATAGAGATACTGGAGAAGATACGAAAATGATATGAGATGAAACCTGTATTTTATTAACAGGAATTTAGGAAAATGATTGAGAAAAAGATCTCTGAGTCTAATCTATACACTAGGAAGAAATATTGGGAAACTTTGTTAATGCTTTAGTTATAATAATGGCTAGCATTTATTAAATGCTTAATGTTATCGGCACTATACTTGCATTTTTATACACATCACTCACAATAACACTAGGAAACAGCTTCTATTATTACCCTCATTGTACAGAAGAAAACAGAAGCAAAGGAAGGTTAAAGAAGTTTGCTCAAGGTCCAAGAGCAAGGAATTAGTGGGTAGGGATCAAAGTCCTGGCAGTCTGACCCCACGGGCTTCACTGCTAAGCACTCACTGGCTTTGCTTTCTTAAAGTCACTGGAATAGTTGGTCAATAAACTCCCTGACCACAGCTCTGCAACCAACTTAACTGGATAAACTGTTATACCATCTCCACTGACTGGCTGTCTTTGGAGAAAGATTTTTAATAAAATATGTAATAGATGGTTCACAGTTAATTTAGGAGAGTTAGCTACAGATTTGCAAAATAGAAATGTGTTATAAGGATACATTGCGCAGAAATATCTGTTCAGAGGTATGGCCTACTAACAAAGAACACCAAGAAGGCCAGGGGGTTCTGACAATGGGTATAGCACTTATTGAAACAGGTTTGAGATCAAAGACGATCTGGAGAAAGATCATATGTTACTTAATACTTGGATAAACAATACATAATAATATTTTTATCTGTGGCTTTGGCAGTCAGCATTGTTACTGAAGAGTAACAATGTCAAAGAGTAACATAAACATTCACACAGTACAAAAATTTATAAATAACAATGCTGACTACCAGATCTATAGATAAAAACATTATTATGAATTATTTATCCAAATATTAAATAATATATTATCTTTCTAAGATCTTCTTTCTTGAAGGTCTTACCCAAAACAACATGTAAACTTGTTAATTTCCAAGTCAGTATGATTTTGTGTGCAAAGAATATAATAACAAATGCCACCCTTGACCACGCAGTATGTTTATTCAGGAGGACTACTGCATCATTTGATAAGAGTAAATATTATCAGAAAGAGCACAAGTCACAACTAGCAAGCTGTGACTACAACTGCTGACTGTAGAGAATGTTTCTAACAGCTTCCAAGGGTCTGGAGTCAGGCCACAAATCCTTCTCACATAAGTCACACAGGGCTTCCAGACACCAAGTACTGTCAAAGTTACAATGAATGACTTCTTCAGCTTCAATCACTTTGGCAACAACTGAGAGACAGAAAACTCAACACTGGTCAGTAAGTATTTGGTATTGACTGTTTGTCCTATCTATCATCTTTCTTGGTGAATTACATCTTAATAGAAGAAAAGAAAAATAAAAGGAATATAAAAGGAATCTGTATTAGAAATTAGATCCTCTAAAATTAGGTAATTGAAGGAAAAGTGAGAAAATTATATTATCTATCAATCCATTCATCCATCCATCAATAAAAAAACTTCTATCTTAACTTGAAAAGCCCTGACTCATTACTACTCAAAACAGTGTCAATTTAAAAATGTTTTTATATTTTCAGTATGAGCTATATGCAAGAAGTACCCAAGCGTTTTAAAAAATATATCAGCTACCAAGAGAAATATGAGGATGTCTATGTGAGAAAGGTATATGATTTTCATAATGTTCGTGTGTAGACCTGATACAGAGTTGTATCCAAAGGATATTTCTTAAATGTTTAAAACTCCATCTTATTTCAAGGTTACTACTACCTGATTTTAAAAGGTAAATAGAGGAAGCATACAACCTACTACATGTACAAATACTGAAGGATTATATGAGTATAAATTAAATTTTTTTACCCAAGCTTGTGCAGTAAGAAAAATTTTAAAGTCTTCATTAAATGTTAGAGTTGGATGGTCAGCGATTCGGTTCAAAAATTTGTGCAATGCCTTCCTTCGTGTCTCAATGAAGTCATCATTAAAGCGTTCCACCATTCCTTTCACTATAAACTTTTCTGGCAATGGCTAGGGCAAAAAAATAAAAAGGTATCTGAGCATTATGTGGCATGGGATTATAAGGAATTCTACCCTTCTGCTTTCTGGAAGACTATTTGAACATGTGATCATTTCTTATAAAAATAATTTTTCAAAATTCACAATGTTAGAGCCAAATACCAGAAAATCTTAACACATTACAATAGTTTTAAAAAACAAATCTGTACATAGATTGAAAAGTTTAAAAACAAATGTTTCCCAGATAAATGAATTGCATTGAATCAAAGGTCTGAAATTGGGTGTTAAGACATTCTAATGATTCACAAGACAAAATGGCAGCTATTCTGTGAGAAAAAAAAAAAAAAGTAAACGTACTGGAATAATCAGAGTCGGGTGCGCTTCTTCAAGTTTTTCTTTCAACCAAAGGAAATCTTGATAACGTCTCCTAACTTCAAATTCACTGGAGTCAAATTCCCCACGAGATGTCTGAAGAAAGTAGGAAAAAATAACAGCACATGCAATATAAGACAGAAGACATTTGCCTAATGTTATTTTAGACATTCTGAAATAAATGGGTCTCTAAGAAAAACTAACAAATTCTAATTATTCAGTGTTTGTCAGCCTGTACATTTTTTTTTCCTTTGCAGTCATCAATTCATGCAGCAGAAGAAACAAAGCAAACTTTCCAGTATTCCCAGAAAGAAAGCAAACATCATGCTCAAATTTAAAATCCAAACTGAAAAATCTGTCTCAGAGCAACCATCTGTCTTCCACAAGATTTTAACTACTATTATCTTTGGCGTGACTTTCTTGCTAACAAGAAAGTGTGTTCTGACTTTAGGTTTCAAATATATTTCATTTCTCAAGATGATCAAAATTCAGAATTTGAGGAAAGTCCTATTTTTGCAACTTGGAAAAATAACCTGAACATAACTGAGGGAAAAAAAAAATGTTTCCTTGGAATCTGCTCAAATGAATTGCTTTGCTAAAATTTGCTTTTAGTATTTGAAAATTCTAACATTAACCGGAGAGATTTTACCACTGTTTAAAAATGTTATTAACGGAAATTTAATGTGAAAAGCAAATCTTCTGTCATTTCTCAAGGAATTTTGAACTATATGCCTAAACTCCTAAAGTTAAGCAAACACATTAAAATATCTGTTCTCAACAAACCAGANTAAAAATTACAAATGGTAAATACAAAAACCAAGAAGGCATAAATCAAATTATTGTCAGACTTAGCCATCTAAGTTGGCAAAAACTCATCATAGAATTTGTAGAATTCATAGAATCATGAAATAAAATCCAACTTGAAAATAGGAAAAGAGATCTATTTTAAATCTCTCTGCCACTGCTTGAACAGGTCTAATATAGAGTTCTTGCACCTCCTCCCCCACCCCCGTTCAAGCAAATGTGGAAACCTTATTTCCTGAAACACCACTTCTTTGATTAAAATTATGGTCCATGTTGAACATTTGAGACTGACTACACCCAAAATATTAAGCTCTTTATCCCTATTATTTATAAATGGAAATAAGAATGTGTGTGTGTACTCAGTCATGTCCAACTCAATGCAACCCTATGGGTTATAGCCTGCCAGGTTCCTCTGTCCATGGGATTCTCCAGGTAAGAAGGCAAGAATAGTGGGCCAGGGTGCCATTTTCTCCTCCAGGGGATCATCCCAACCCAGGGATCAAACCTGGGGCAGGTCTCTTACATCTCCTGCATTGGCAGGCAGGCTCTTCACCACTAGTGCCACCTGGGAAGCCCCTGTGTGCTACATCATGTCAGTCATGTCTGACTCTACAGCCGCAGGGACTGTAGCTTTCCAGGCTCCTCTGTCCATCAGATTCTCCAGGCAAGAATACTGGAATGGGTTGCCATTTTCTCCTCCAGGGGATCTTCCCAACCCAGGGCTTGAACCTGCATCTCTTACGTCTCCTGCATTGGCAGGCAGGTTCTTTATCACTGGCATACCTGGGTATACTCCAATAAAAATTTTTAAAAGCAAAAAAAGAGAGAGGAATGCCCAGCCAGTGCCCAGGTTGGGAAACTGAAACTGTCAATGATGAATTGCTGGAGTCTCAGTGTGGACAATTCAAGGAGTTAAAAACTCCAGAGAAACTAGCTATGGGTGAAATCCCACAGTATTGTGAGATTTACCTCCAAATGCCTGCACAGTAAATATCAGGCAAAAATTACTTCTGCTTCCTGCAGGAGATGAGAAAATAAGCCATTTTGTAATAGCCAAGGTACTCTACCTAACAGCCAGGGTTCTTCTTAACAAGGCCTTCCCTTGTGGGAAACTGGCTACCCAGAGCATAATCTGCTGGGGTATTATCAGAGGCTAACTAAGCTGGTAGCTTCCCTGGTGGCTCAGTGGGCAAAGAACCTGCTTGCAATGTGGGAGACCTGGGGTCAATCCCTGGGTTGGGAAGATCCCCTGGAGGAGGGCAACACACTCCAGTATTCTTGCCTGGAGAATCCCCATGGATTGAGGATCCTGGTGGGCCACAGTCTGTGGGGTCACAAAGAGTCAGACATGACTGAGCAACTAAGCACAGCTGAGCTGGAGGAAGGGTAATACCCAACTTGAGCCCACTCTGGTCATCCTGTCTCAACCAAGAGGGGGAAGGAAAAACCCTGAACTTATGTGAGGCTCACAGTGGTCCAAGGCACAGACTCATGAAAGGACTGAGACCTAATCTAACCACAGGTCTCCAGAACACTTCCCCTCCCACATCTCGCCACCACATTACTAAAGGCCTATTTACTTTTATGAGTACATCATGTCTGGCTACCAGGGGCAAAAAGAAAATTACAAGACATACTAAAAGGCAAAAAACACAATTTAAAGAGAGAGCAAGCATCAGAACCAGATGTGCGGAGATGTTGGAATTAGAGCATGATTTTAAAACAACTATGATGAATATGCTAAGGGCCCTAATTAGATACAGTAAACAGCATGCAATAACAGATGGGTACTGTAAGCAGAGACAGAAATCCTAAGAATGACCAAAAAGAAATGCTAAGTTGATGCTGCCTTACCACACCAGCAAATGGAAAAAGATTCATCAGAAGCGCAACAACTTTGAGATCACAGTTCAGCCGTTCTACATACCCCGTTCTTCCTTGTAGATTCTCTGAGATATTTTATCTATCAAATTTATTTTCTGGCTAAATATTTCAATGAAGTTATTCATTTCCATGAACTCCTCGGGGCGACTTTTAACTCCTCTCATTGACAATGCAACCGCTCTGACTGACTGTCCCATCCTGCTGAGTAATCCAGGCCCTTGCTTCTTGTGAGAAGAGAATTCCTAGGAACAAAAAAAATAAAACATCAGTGATGAAGCAAACAATGATATTCTAAGATCCAACAACGAAAAGAGAAATCTAATCAGAAGAATAAAGATGATAAAAAGGTTCCATATACATTTTTTAATTTCATGTTAATTTGAAGCAGATGAGTTAGGGCACACAGTCCTTTCTCTAAGTCTCAGTCTCCTTGATAACATTCTTTTCCAAAGTGCTCCTGTAAAACATGTAATCATGTTTTCTCAGAGCATGGATCCTTCAAAGAACAAGGTGTAACAGAGGGAACTGCACTTATAGAGATACTGGAGAAGATACGAAAATGATATGAGATGAAACCTGTATTTTATTAACAGGAATTTAGGAAAATGGTTGAGAAAAAGATCTCTGAGTCTAATCTATACACTAGGAAGAAATATTGGGAAACTTTGTTAATGCTTTAGTTATAATAATGGCTAGCATTTATTAAATGCTTAATGTTATCAGCACTATACTTGCATTTTTATACACATCACTCACAATAACACTAGGAAACAGCTTCTATTATTACCCTCATTGTACAGAAGAAAACAGAAGCAAAGGAAGGTTAAAGAAGTTTGCTCAAGGTCCAAGAGCAAGGAATTAGTGGGTAGGGATCAAAGTCCTGGCAGTCTGACCCCACGGGCTTCACTGCTAAGCACTCACTGGCTTTGCTTTCTTAAAGTCACTGGAATAGTTGGTCAATAAACTCCCTGACCACAGCTCTGCAACCAACTTAACTGGATAAACTGTTATACCATCTCCACTGACTGGCTGTCTTTGGAGAAAGATTTTTAATAAAATATGTAATAGATGGTTCACAGTTAATTTAGGAGAGCTAGCTACAGATTTGCAAAATAGAAATGTGTTATAAGGATACATTGCGCAGAAATATCTGTTCAGAGGTATGGCCTACTAACAAAGAACACCAAGAAGGCCAGGGGGTTCTGACAATGGGTATAGCACTTATTGAAACAGGTTTGAGATCAAAGACGATCTGGAGAAAGATCATACGTTACTTAATACTTGGATAAACAATACATAATAATATTTTTATCTGTGGATTTGGCAGTCAGCATTGTTACTGAAGAGTAACAATGTCAAAGAGTAACATAAACATTCACACAGTACAAAAATTTATAAATAACAATGCTGACTACCAGATCTATAGATAAAAACTTTATTATGAATTATTTATCCAAATATTAAATAATATATTATCTTTCTAAGATCTTCTTTCTTGAAGGTCTTACCTAAAACAACATGCAAACTTGTTAATTTCCAAGTCAGTATGATTTTGTGTGCAAAGAATATAATAACAAATGCCACCCTTGACCACGCAGTATGTTTATTCAGGAGGACTACTGCATCATTTGATAAGAGTAAATATTATCAGAAAGAGCACAAGTCACAACTAGCAAGCTGTGACTACAACTGCTGACTGTAGAGAATGTTTCTAACAGCTTCCAAGGGTCTGGAGTCAGGCCACAAATCCTTCTCACATAAGTCACACAGGGCTTCCAGACACCAAGTACTGTCAAAGTTACAATGAATGACTTCTTCAGCTTCAATCACTTTGGCAACAACTGAGAGACAGAAAACTCAACACTGGTCAGTAAGTATTTGGTATTGACTGTTTGTCCTATCTATCATCTTTCTTGGTGAATTACATCTTAATAGAAGAAAAGAAAAATAAAAGGAATATAAAAGGAATCTGTATTAGAAATTAGATCCTCTAAAATTAGGTAATTGAAGGAAAAGTGAGAAAATTATATTATCTATCAATCCATTCATCCATCCATCAATAAAAAAACTTCTATCTTAACTTGAAAAGCCCTGACTCATTACTACTCAAAACAGTGTCNTGTGACTACAACTGCTGACTGTAGAGAATGTTTCTAACAGCTTCCAAGGGTCTGGAGTCAGGCCACAAATCCTTCTCACATAAGTCACACAGGGCTTCCAGACACCAAGTACTGTCAAAGTTACAATGAATGACTTCTTCAGCTTCAATCACTTTGGCAACAACTGAGAGACAGAAAACTCAACACTGGTCAGTAAGTATTTGGTATTGACAGTTTGTCATATCTATCATCTTTCTTGGTGAATTACATCTTAATAGAAGAAAAGAAAAGAAAAATAAAAGGAATATAAAAGGAATCTGTATTAGAAATTAGATCCTCTAAATTAGGTAATTGGAGGAAAAGTGAGAAAATTATATTATCTATCAATCCATTCATCCATCAATAAAAAAACTTCTATCTTAACTTGAAAAGCCCTGACTCATTACTACTCAAAACAGTGTCAATTTAAAAATGTTTTTATATTTTCAGTATGAGCTATATGCAAGAAGTACCCAAGCGTTTTAAAAAATATATCAGCTACCAAGAGAAATATGAGGATGTCTATGTGAGAAAGGTATATGATTTTCATAATGTTCGTGTGTAGACCTGATACAGAGTTGTATCCAAAGGATATTTCTTAAATGTTTAAAACTCCATCTTATTTCAAGGTTACTACTACCTGATTTTAAAAGGTAAATAGAGGAAGCATACAACCTACTACATGTACAAATACTGAAGGATTATATGAGTATAAATTAAATTTTTTTACCCAAGCTTGTGCAGTAAGAAAAATTTTAAAGTCTTCATTAAATGTTAGAGTTGGATGGTCAGCGATTCGGTTCAAAAATTTGTGCAATGCCTTCCTTCGTGTCTCAATGAAGTCATCATTAAAGCGTTCCACCATTCCTTTCACTATAAACTTTTCTGGCAATGGCTAGGGCAAAAAAATAAAAAGGTATCTGAGCATTATGTGGCATGGGACTATAAGGAATTCTACCCTTCTGCTTTCTGGAAGACTATTTGAACATGTGATCATTTCTTATAAAAATAATTTTTCAAAATTCACAATGTTAGAGCCAAATACCAGAAAATCTTAACACATTACAATAGTTTTTAAAAACAAATCTGTACATAGATTGAAAAGTTTAAAAACAAATGTTTCCCAGATAAATGAATTGCATTGAATCAAAGGTCTGAAATTGGGTGTTAAGACATTCTAATGATTCACAAGACAAAATGGCAGCTATTCTGTGAGAAAAAAAAAAAAAAAGTAAACGTACTGGAATAATCAGAGTTGGGTGCGCTTCTTCAAGTTTTTCTTTCAACCAAAGGAAATCTTGATAACGTCTCCTAACTTCAAATTCACTGGAGTCAAATTCCCCACGAGATGTCTGAAGAAAGTAGGAAAAAATAACAGCACATGCAATATAAGACAGAAGACATTTGCCTAATGTTATTTTAGACATTCTGAAATAAATGGGTCTCTAAGAAAAACTAACAAATTCTAATTATTCAGTGTTTGTCAGCCTGTACATTTTTTTTCCTTTGCAGTCATCAATTCATGCAGCAGAAGAAACAAAGCAAACTTTCCAGTATTCCCAGAAAGAAAGCAAACATCATGCTCAAATTTAAAATCCAAACTGAAAAATCTGTCTCAGAGCAACCATCTGTCTTCCACAAGATTTTAACTACTATTATCTTTGGCGTGACTTTCTTGCTAACAAGAAAGTGTGTTCTGACTTTAGGTTTCAAATATATTTCATTTCTCAAGATGATCAAAATTCAGAATTTGAGGAAAGTCCTATTTTTGCAACTTGGAAAAATAACCTGAACATAACTGAGAAAAAAAAAAAATGTTTCCTTGGAATCTGCTCAAATGAATTGCTTTGCTAAAATTTGCTTTTAGTATTTGAAAATTCTAACATTAACCGGAGAGATTTTACCACTGTTTAAAAATGTTATTAACGGAAATTTAATGTGAAAAGCAAATCTTCTGTCATTTCTCAAGGAATTTTGAACTATATGCCTAAACTCCTAAAGTTAGGCAAACACATTAAAATATCTGTTCTCAACAAACCAGAATCTATTCCAGCACATATGACAAGAAGAACACGGGCACAATATCAACCTCACCTCTATTACCTTAATTACAAGCCAAACACAAAAATAGCTTAGACAATGCACACTCGCCTCTTATGAGAAAAAAAAAAAGTCACTTAAATAGTTTTTAAGAAAATTATACAGAAATATTGTTTGAGATTTTCCTGGAGGAGTAAATATGGAATAAATAACACATTACATTATTTCACACTCACCAGAAACATCAATCACCCACACAGATGAACACAATTGTAAAATTAAGCAGCTCAAGTCAAAATAAGATGCAATCTTAATTGTCATAAAATAAGGTTCACAAAATCAGCACTTGCCAAGGTTTATTCTCATAAAGTGAATGTTTAGAATATCATAAAATATATCTTAGCAAAACACTCCCTTTTTAGTAGGAAAAAGTAGAGGTAAATGAGATGCAGAAGTCTAAGGAACTACATGTTCAAAAAAAACTACAAAATCTACNGGAGTAAATATGGAATAAATAACACATTACATTATTTCACACTCACCAGAAACATCAATCACCCACACAGATGAACACAATTGTAAAATTAAGCAGTTCAAGTCAAAATAAGATGCAATCTTAATTGTCATAAAATAAGGTTCACAAAATCAGCACTTGCCAAGGTTTATTCTCATAAAGTGAATGTTTAGAATATCATAAAATATATCTTAGCAAAACACTCCCTTTTTAGTAGGAAAAAGTAGAGGTAAATGAGATGCAGAAGTCTAAGGAACTACATGTTCAAAAAAAACTACAAAATCTACATGCAAAATGGTACAAATTGTGGAAGTGGTAAAAATAGGCCAACTAAATCTAGTGGAAACACAGTTTAACAATATATATACAAGTTGGTATGTGTACATATATATGCAAACACACACACATGCATACATACATATACACACAAAACATAAAGTAACTCGTTAAACAATACTCACTGATACCTCTTCATACCAGGTACATGTGTACAGGTTTACTAACAATTTCCAAGAAAAAATAACTTTCCATAATTAATAAAAACACTCAAACACTGTGAAGTTAAAATAAGACTGAACATAACATGTCCTTAAGAATTCCCAAAACTTCAAGTTGACACAAAAGAAACGTATAAATTCCAGCAACAGGAAGATATAAAATCAAGTCAAATAATTGATGGCTTCTGTCCTCATCACCCTGCCAGTGACTTAAGAGTTCTCTAACATACCACAATAAAGAGAAGAAAGCAGAGAACAAGTACAAACCTTAAGGACAGTGCATTCGTTCTTCCTATTCTAAGACTTCATTGGACTTCTAAAGAGTTATGCTGCTAAGCCGCTTCAGTCATGTCCGACTCTGTGCGACCCCATAGAGATGGCAGCCCACCAAGCTCCCCCGTCCCTGGGATTCTCCAAGCAAGAACACTGGAGTGGGTTGCCATTTCCTTCTCCAATGCATGAAAGTGAAAAGTGACAGTGAAGTCGCTCAGTCGTGTCTGACTCTTCGCGACCCCATGGACTGCAGGCCACCAGGATCCTCCGTCCATGAGATTTTCCAGGCAAGAGTATTGGAGCGGGGTGCCATCGCCTTCTCCATCTAAAGGGTTATAGTTACATATTATTTGTCCTCCAAAATAACTTTTTAGAACCCAAGTCCTTTCTAAGTTGGAAATTTGTCATCAAATTTTCCTATTGTTTGGAAGCTTTATCTCTTTTCTAGTCTAGAATACATTTTCCCATAGAAGGTAAACCATAAATGGTGTTTAATTTTTCATGTCTGGGTACTTGAAGTTTAGGACTAAAAGACTATACCTCAAAATGCATTTATTTAGCAAATACTGACCTTCAGTCATGGGCAAATAGTTACTCTGAAATTTGAAGGTTTAGAAAACTATTTTTCTGAGAGAAATGAATTTAGAAAAACGAACATACTTTTATCACCAACTACTGACACATAGTGGCAGGTATTTATGAGTTTGTCTTCATGATGAGGATGTGAAAGGACAAACCTTTATTAAACCTCTTGAGTTCTTACTCCCACATGTCCTAAGTCAAGGCACATCTCTAGATCTCTGAAACTGAAAGTATTTCTTCAGAGCAGTTACTTCGGATATTTCAACCTGGAAAATCAGGGTCATCTCTCATAAGGGGAACAGGTGCCAGGAACGTGGGCTTCCTGACACAATTATTTACAGTCACGGCACTCTTAAGTATTCCTAAGTAGGGACTGCCAGTGTACATGTAGGCAAGAGTATGTGCCTTTATCCTTATAATCTTAGTGCCCATGAATATACATGTTTATAAAACTAAAACTTTCCCAGGGTAGCCATCCCTGAATCTCCTAATTAGATGGAGTACCTGCTGTGAAAAACAACCACCATGCTCATAAAATTCTGTATTTTTCTGTCACAATATTTATAACTATAATTAACTAATAAGACATACTATTGTTTAATATCCATCATCAACGCCCTACCCACCTCCCATACTGAAAACTCCACGAAAGCAGAGGGTCTGTCTCAATCGCTGGCATAGTCTCAACAAACAACATGGTGCCTGAAACATAACTGGCACTCAATAGAACTTTATTAAATATATCAGTAAATAAGTGCTACTAAGTAAATAACAAAGAAAAGACTGTTTCCTATGCAATATACATCTACTAAAAGTTTGTATTTTTGAATCTGTAATACATATTTTAGTATATTTGGTACAGTTTATATACTCAGTTCACTTCAGTTCAGTCATTCAGTCGTGTCCAACTCTTTGTGACACCATGAACTGCAGTATGCCTGAACATCACCAACTCTCGGAGTTTACCCAAACTCATGTCCATTGAGTAGGTGATGCCATCCAACCATCTCAATCTGCGGTCCCCTTCTCCTCCCACCTTCAATCTTTTCCAGCATCAGGGTCTCTTCAAATGAGTCAGCTCTTCTCATGAGGTGGCCAAATATTGGAGTTTCAACTTCAACATCAGTCCTTCCAATGAACACTAAGGACTGATCTTCTTCTTTAGGATGGACTGACTGGTTGGATCTCCTTGCAGTCCAAAGGACTCTCAGGAGTCTTCTCCAACACCACAGTTCAAAAGCATCAGATGTTCGGCACTTAGCTTTCTTTATAGTCCAACTCTCCATCCATACATTATTACTGGAAAAACCATAGCCTTGACTAGACGGACCTTTGTTGGCAAAGTAATGTCTCTGCTTTTTCATATGCTGTCTAGGTTGGTCATAGTTTTTATTCCAAGGAGTAAGCGTCTTTTAATTTCATGGCTGCAGTCACCATTTGCAGTGATTTTGGAGCCCAAGAAAATAAAGTCTGACACTGTTTCCACTGTTTCTGTGTCTATTTCCCATGACGTGATGGAACCGGATGCCATGATCTTCATTTTCTGAATGTTGAGCTTTAAGCCAACTTTTTCACTCTCCTCTTTCACTTTCATCAGGAGGCTTCTTAGTTCCTCTTCACTTTCTGCCATAAGGGTGGTGTCANATAGTTTTTATTCCAAGGAGTAAGCGTCTTTTAATTTCATGGCTGCAGTCACCATTTGCAGTGATTTTGGAGCCCAAGAAAATAAAGTCTGACACTGTTTCCACTGTTTCTGTGTCTATTTCCCATGACGTGATGGAACCGGATGCCATGATCTTCATTTTCTGAATGTTGAGCTTTAAGCCAACTTTTTCACTCTCCTCTTTCACTTTCATCAGGAGGCTTCTTAGTTCCTCTTCACTTTCTGCCATAAGGGTGGTGTCACCTGCATATTTGAGGTTATTGCTATTTCTCCTGGCAATCTTGATTCCAACCTGTGCTTCCTCCAGCCCAGCATTTCTCATGATGTACTCTGCATAGAAGTTAAATAAGCAGGGTGACAATATACAGCCTTGATGTACTCTTTTTCCTATCTGGAACCAGTCTGTTGTTCCATGTCCAGTTCTATCTATTGCTTGCTGACCTGCATACAGATTTCTCAAGAGACAGGTCAGGTGCTCTGGTATTACCATCTCTTGAAGAATTTTCCACAGTTTGCTGTGATCCACACAGTCAAAGGCTTTGGCATAGTTAATAAAGCAGAAATAGATGTTTTTCTGGAACTCTCTTGCTTTTTCCGTGATCCAGCAGATGTTGGCAATTTGATCTCTGATTCCTCTGTCTTTTCTAAAACCAGCTTGAACATCTGGAAGTTTACAGTTCACGTATTGTTGAAACTTGGCTTGGAGAATTTTGAGCATTACTTTGCTAGCATGTGAGACGAGTGCAATTGTGCGGTAGTTTGAGCATTCTTTGGCATTGCCTTTCTTTGTGATTGGAATGAAACCTGACCATGTTTTCCAGTACTGTGGCCACTGGATGCAATAAAAGTAACCGAATATATAACAAAGGGACATACTTTATAACAGTTAAGCTGAAAGACAGTCTGCCACAATCACATACAGGTGCACAAAAGTATAATGAAAATCTATATAATTTTGTTGTTGTTGTTTAGTCTTTAATGACTTGCGACCCCATGGACTGCAGCCTCTCAGGCTCCTCTGTCCATGGGATTTCCCAGGCAAGAATACTAGACTGGATTGCCATTTTCTTCTCCAGGGGATCTTCCTGCCCCAGGGAGTGAACCTGCATCATCTGCACTACAGTAGGATTCTTGACTGTTGAGCCACCAGGGAAGCTCTCGATATAGTATAAAAATAAACTGTCTAGATTTAAATCTTAGCTTAGCTAATGACTATGTTGTGTAACCTTTGGCAAGTTTTAAGTTTCAGTGTCCTCACTCACAAAATGGGGGCAAATCACAAGATCTAGGACTGCTGTAAGCTTCAAATGAGTTAATATTATTATGTATCAAATGGTTAGAACACTGCCTGGCACAAATAGTCCCACAATAAAAGTTAGTTTAACACACTATAATATTATCACTATCACTAGTACCACCACTACTCTAACAGCAGCACATTTAAAGCATGATGCAATACAGATAACTCATAGGAACTGTATGTCTATGATCAGAATGAAATCCATAGGATGGCTTATAAACTGTCTTACTGAAAGAAATAAATGAGGGGAAAATAATTCAGCCACAAAATCTTTGCTAGAAAGGATAATGAAAATGGATGATTATGATTATAACAGTACAGGATAAATATGGCTCTGTTCTTAGCAGTGTGCTGTATTAACACACGGAATATTCACAAAGACCCTATTAGGTTAGTATTATTATCTTATTTACAAATGAGGAAACTAAGCACACAGAGGTTAATTAAATAGCAAGGAAAGGGAGCAACAAAGATTCTACCTCGAGCTGTTTTGCTCTGCAGCCTTTTGACAGGACTCTGACACTATAAACTTCTTCACTCACCCACTCACCAAAAGGTTAAATGACTTAGGAGCTATATCCGAAGGACTGTTTTCAGAATTATGGATAATTTAAGATACAATTACCTACCTTGAGTCTGCTCACAGACTCAGTGGGAATAAATAAAAAACACACGTAGTTACTGACATACACACAGGTAGGTAGCAAATACTGAATACTTATCATGTGTCAGATACCTCGTTAAGTGTTTTACATTGATTACCCATCCTAAATTAATTCTTATAGCAACTGTACAAAACCAGGTCCTATTTTCAGTTCAGTTTTAAAGATTAAAAAAAAAATAAACCTGAGGCTTAGAAGGATTAAGCATAGGCTTTTAATTTCTCTGCTGCACTGTCATATCTCATTTTCTTTAGGAGTTCAGTTAGAACAGTGTGAGCAAACAGTAGAGAGAGGATTTTTAGCTTGTGGGAGCAGAGGAGGTAAGCATCGTTTGGAATTGCATCTTGAAAAATAAACAGTAGTTCTTCTGCCTGAAAGTGGGAAGGGCATACCAGACAGAAGAAGCACCATATGCAAAGTTATGAGAGCAAGAAATACCCTAGAATATTCAGATAAAAGAGGCAGTTCTATGCGAGTGAAGAGCAGGGGTATTAAAAGTAAGCAGTAAGACGCAAGTCGTGTATAGTAGGCTGGCTCCAGACTGAGAGAATCTCTGAATGTCATACAAAGGAGTCTGCACCTTGTTCTGTAGGAAATGAGGAGTCAGGCAGGATTTTAAGAATCTGAGTGAGGAGCTGAGATACACACATCTTAGTGGAACATAATTAGCTGGCCGTACCGAAGGAAGTGCTTGTATGTGGAGAGTCCAAAAGATTTTCAGCTACAAAAGGGATGTACTTCCAGAGTCAGAGAGTGAGAATTCACAAACAAAATGTTATAAACAGAATTCTTAAAGGCTGCTGTTACACAAAGATTATCCTCGTAAAAAGGATGATACTATTTGGCTGTTTTCTTAGTGTAAGCTGTCATTTTACAGAGCCTTGTCTGAGGATTAAGGAGACTTGGATTCCAGATCTGTTCTGCTTTTGCATTACGAAACAACTAAAAGCATCTCATATATAAGATAAAGAGATAAAGTAACCATTTGCTTTTTTTTTTCTTTTTGGCTTTGCTGAGTTTTTGCTGGGGTGCACACGCTCTCTAGTAGCAGTGCATTGGCCTTGGTGTCTCCACGGCATATGGGATCCTAGTTCCCTGACCAGGGATTGAACCCATATCCCTCTGCAGTGGAAGGTGGTTTCTTAACCATTGGACCACCAGGGAAATCCCACCATGTGCTCTTAGTTGGAAAACAAATGAAAAAAATTTTTGTAATCTTCAGAAAAAATGTGAATACAGAATACTGCATTATGTTTTCAGCCAGTTGTTTTATTAGCAAAACTTCTTTCCCAGATATGTTTCTTTATAATCTTTAAACTAAAACATTAAAGTGTTCCTATTATAAGAAGCACAACTGCTAACACACGCGTGACTGGTACTCAAGTTAATCCAAGTTAATATAGGACAAGTGAAGGATAGATAAGATGCAATGTCTTATTCAAGATGAAAGACCTGCACTTACTTCTGCTAAAATTCTCTAACTTGAGTGTCAAAGTGAACAAAAAGTAGTTCCAAAAGTTCAAAGAAGCAACTGTAGTCAAGAAAATGTTCACTGAATACTTACCTTAGTAATAATCCTATAAGTAATAAAAGTCTCAATTGTAGTAACATGGCTTTCAGGTTCATCAACTGTAATAAAAAGATCTTTCAAATCTGGATCATCTTCAAACTTGACTTGGTTTATCATTGATAAAGGGGATGTCGGCATCAGAGGGCTGAAGGAATTCATGTCGATCAATGAGGCATCCTATGAATAAAACATTCAAAAATTAAAGTTTAGCTGGAAAAGAGTTGAAATTCTCTTCTTCTTAGCTACCAGAAATACTAATCAAATATGTCCGGAACAAAAAGGATAACTGGACTCCTGCTTAAATAAAGTATGTGGAAATATATGTTTNCAATGAGGCATCCTATGAATAAAACATTCAAAAATTAAAGTTTAGCTGGAAAAGAGTTGAAATTCTCTTCTTCTTAGCTACCAGAAATACTAATCAAATATGTCCAGAACAAAAAGGATAACTGGACTCCTGCTTAAATAAAGTATGTGGAAATATATGTTTATTTCTGTTTCTTCACAAAATCCCACATTAAAAATGACAGTAAAGAAACAAACAAAAACAAGACAAAAATCATAAAAAGGTACAAACTGTCAAAGTAAAAAAAAAAAATAGGCTAAGCATGAAGTAGCCATCATAGTCAACAAAAGAGTCCGAAATGCAGTACTTGAATGCAGTCTTAAAAATGACAGAATGATCTCTGTTCGTATCCAAGGCAAACCATTTTATCTCGGAAANGCGAAGAGCTGACTCATTGGAAAAGACCCTGATTCTGGGAAGGATTGAGGGCAGGAGGAGAAGGGGACAGCAGAGGATGCGATGGCTGGATGGCATCACTGACACAATGGACATGAGTTTGGGTGAACTCCTTGAGTTGGTGATGGACAGGGAAGCCTGGCGTGCTGCAATGCATGGGGTCGCAAAGAGTCTGACATGACAGCGACTGAACTGATGTGAACAGAAGACTCTGGAAAAGTCCCTGACACTGGGAAAGATTGAGGGCAGGAGGAGAACAGGGCCTCAGAGGATAAGATGGCTGGATGGCGTCACCGACGCAATGAACACGAACTTGGGCATAAGGACAGGGAGGCCTGGTAAGCTACAGTCCATGGGGTTGCAAAGAGTCAGATGCAACTGGGAGACTGAACAACAACAGCCAGTAAGTCATGTGTACTGGGCACTATCACTGAATTCACTTTTTCAGTTTCCCATGAAATTAAATAAAAATCTAAAACAAGAATATAACAATTTCTATGGTTAATACATTGTCATGTAGTAGATACAACCTAAGGCACTACAAAAACATTCAAGGCATCCCAGAATAAACAGATAAATTGTGGTACACGCACACAAGGTTGCATATACTACACAGCAATGAAAACCAACCACAGGGACTTCCCTGGTAGTCTAGGGGTTAAGAATCTGCCTTGCAATTCAGGGTACATGGGTTCAATCCTTGGTTAGCAAACTAAGATCCCATGCACCACAACTAAAGAATCCTTGCTCCATAATGAAAGAACCTATATGATGCAACAAAGATCCCGTTGCCACAACTGAGACCCANACAGCAATGAAAACCAACCACAGGGACTTCCCTGGTAGTCTAGGGGTTAAGAATCTGCCTTGCAATTCAGGGTACATGGGTTCAATCCTTGGTTAGCAAACTAAGATCCCATGCACCACAACTAAAGAATCCTTGCTCCACAATGAAAGAACCTATATGATGCAACAAAGATCCCGTTGCCACAACTGAGACCCAATCCGGCCAAATAAATAAAAGAAATCTTTTAAAGAAAATAGGAAATCAACTACAACTTCATATAAGGCCATTGATAAATATAAGCTAAATTATAAGCTAAATATTAGGGGGAAAGGCAAATCAGAGAAGAATTCACATAGGGCAACATCATTTTTTAAAGTCCTAAAACATACAAGGTCCAAATTCAGAAAAATCTTTAACAGCTATTGCTTCAAATACATATATAGATCTTCCTCAACTTATAGTGGGGTTACATCCCTATAAACCCACTGAAAATTGAAAATACTGTAATTCAAAAAGTATTTAATACACTTTAACCTCCTGAACACCAGCTTATCCTAGCCTATCTTAAATATGATTGGAACAATTAGACTAGTCTACAGTTGGGCAAAATCATCTAATACAAAGCCAATCTTGATGAAAGTGAAAGAGNCATATAAGGCCATTGATAAATATAAGCTAAATTATAAGCTAAATATTAGGGGGAAAGGCAAATCAGAGAAGAATTCACATAGGGCAACATCATTTTTTAAAGTCCTAAAACATACAAGGTCCAAATTCAGAAAAATCTTTAACAGCTATTGCTTCAAATACATATATAGATCTTCCTCAACTTATAGTGGGGTTACATCCCTATAAACCCACTGAAAATTGAAAATACTGTAATTCAAAAAGTATTTAATACACTTTAACCTCCTGAACACCAGCTTATCCTAGCCTATCTTAAATATGATTGGAACAATTAGACTAGTCTACAGTTGGGCAAAATCATCTAATACAAAGCCAATCTTGATGAAAGTGAAAGAGGAGAGTGAAAAAGTTGGCTTAAAACTCAACATTCAGAAAACTAAGATCATGGCATCTGGTACCATCACTTCACAGCAAATATATGGGGAAATTATGGAAACAGTGAGAGACTTTATTTTTTTGGGCTCCAAAATCACTGCAGATCATGACTGCAGCCATGAAATTAAAAGATGCTTGCTCCTTGGAAGAAAAGCTATGACCAACCTAGACAGCATGTTAAAAAGCAGAGACATTTCTTTGCCAACAACAGTTTGTCTAGTCAAAGCTATTGTTTTTCCAGCAGTCATGTATGGATGTGAGAGTTGGACTGTGAAGAAAGCTGAGCACCAAAGAATGGGTGCTTCTGAACTGTGGTATTGGAGAAGACTCCTGAGAGCCCCTTGGACTGCAAAGGGATAAAACCAGTCCATCCTAAAGGAAATCAGTCCTGAATAGTCATTGAAAGGACTGATGCTAAAGCTGAAACTCCAATACTTTGGCCACCTGATGCAAAGAACTGAATCACTGGAAAAGACCCATATGCTGGGAAAGATTGAAGCCAGGAAGAGAAGGGGACAACAGAGGATGAGATGGTTGGATGGCATCACTGACTCAATGGACATGAGTTTGAGTAAGCTCTGGGAGTTGGTGATGGACAGGGAAGCCTGGTGTGCTGTAGTTCAAGTTCAAGGAATCGGACAAGACTGAGTGACTGAACTGAACTGAATCTTCCGGTATTGAGTATCTCATGTATTTTACTGAATGTTGCCTGAAAGAGAAAAACAGAATGGCTATACAGGAACAGAATGTTTGTAACTGTGTGGTTATTTCCCCTCGGGATGGTGTGGCTGGCTGGGAGCTGTGGCTCGCTGCTGCTACCCAGCTCCGGGAAAGCTTATCTCCTACTACCCAAGAATAGATCAAAATTCACAGTATGGTTTTTACTGAATGTGTAACACTTTTGCACTGTGAAGTCTAAATATCATACATCAAACCATTTTGCACTAAGGAGCATCACTTTTATGAAAACCAAATGAATGGAAAAAACAAAACCCAAATTATTATTTTCTTTTAAGCAAGAGAGAGAATCTTGGGAGGACCACACAGAGAATGCAAGTATACCTCGTTTTACCTTGCTTCACTTTACTGTACTTCACAGATATCATGTTTTTCACAAATTGAAGGGTTTTGGCAAGTCTGCATTGAACAAGTCTATAGGTACCATTTTTCCCAACAGCATTTGCTCACTTCATGTCTCTGTGTCACATTTGGGTAATTCTTGCAACGTTACTTCAAATTTTTTCATTATTACTATATGTTGTGGTAATCTGTGATCAGTGATCTCTTATTGTAATTGTTTTGGGATGTCACAAACCACATCCATATAAGATATGAACTTGATAAAAATTTCCATTCTAACTGCTCCCCCCACTGGTTGTCCCCCCATTTCTCTCCCTCACCTTGAGCCTCCCTATTCCCTGAGATACAGTACTGAAACAGGTCAAGTAATAATCCTACCATGGGCTTCCCTGATGGCTCAGCAGTAAAGAACCTGCCTACAAAGCAGGAAATGTGAGTTCAATCCCACATTCGATCCCAGGGTCAGGAAAGTCCCCTGGAGAAGGAAATAACAACCCAGTCCAGTATTCTTGCCTGGGAAATCCCATGGATGGAGAAGTCTAGAGGGCTACAGTCCATGGGGTCACAAAGAGTCAGACACAACTCAGTCCTTTTCAAGTGAAAGGAAGAGTCTCAAGACTCAATTTAAATAAAAAACCAGGAGTAATCAATCTTAGTGAGGAAAGCATGCTGAAAATCAAGATGGGCTGAAAGCTAGGTCTCCTGTGCCAGTTAGCCAAGTTGTGAATGCAAAGAAAAAGTTCTTGAAGGAAATTTAAAGTGCTATTCTAGTGAACACACAGATGATAAGAATGCAAAACAGCCTTATTACTGATACGGAGAAAATATTAGTGATCTGGATAGCGATCCAGCCACAACATTCTCTTCAGCCAAAAACTAATCCAGGGCAAGGCCTTAACTCTCTTTAATTCCATGAAGGCTGAAAGAGGTGAGGAAGCTGAAGAAGAAAAGTATGAGGTTAGCAGAGGCTGGTTTATGAGCTTTAAGAAAAGAAGCCATCTCTATAACATAAAAATACAGGGTAAAGCAGCACCTTGCTAAGGTAGAAGCTGCAGCAGACTATCCAGAAGACCTAGCTAAGTTCATTAAGGACGGTGGCAACACCAAACAACGGATTTTCAATGAAGATGAAACAGTCTTATATTGAAAGAAGATGCCATCTAAGACTTTCATAGCTAGAGCAGAGAAGTCGATGTCTGGCTTTAAAGCACTTCTTAGCGGCTAATGCTGGTGTTAACTTTAAGTTGGGGGTCCATGCTCGTTTACTATTCTGAATAGCTTAGGGCCCTTAAGAATGATGCTAAATTGATTCTGCCTATGCTCTATAAAAGAGATTTTTCCCAGTAGCTCAGTGGTAAAGAATCTGCCTGCAACGCAGATTCAATTCCTGTTTCAGGAAGAGTCCCCGGAGGAGGGCACAGTAGCCCACTCCAATATTCTTGCCTGGAGAATCTCATGGGCAGAGGAGCCTGGTGGGCTACATACAGTCCACGGGGTTGCAAAGAGTCACAACTGAAGTGACTGAGTAAGCACATGCTCTATAAATGGAACCACAAAGCCTAAATGAGAGCCAATCTGTTTACAACATGGTNCTGGAGAATCTCATGGGCAGAGGAGCCTGGTGGGCTACATACAGTCCACGGGGTTGCAAAGAGTCACAACTGAAGTGACTGAGTAAGCACATGCTCTATAAATGGAACCACAAAGCCTAAATGAGAGCCAATCTGTTTACAACATGGTTAACTGAATATTGTAAGCCCACTGTTGAGACCTACTGCTCAGAACAAAAGTTCTTTTCAAAATATTACTGCTCATTGACAATGCACCTGGACACCCAAGAGCTCTGATGGAGATGTTTAATGAGATTAATGTTTTCATTCTTACCAATACAACATCCATTCTTCGAGTCATAGATTAAAGACTTCCAAGACTTTTCAGACTTATTACTGAAGCACATTACTGAAGTACATTCAGTACTGAAGCCCACATTTCACAAGGCTACAGCTGCCATAGACACTGATTTCTCTGATGGATCTGGGCAAAGGAAAGTGAAAGCCTTCTGCAACAACTTCACCACTCTAGATGCCACTAGGAACATCTGTGATTCCTGAGAAGAGGTGAAAACATAAACTTTCACAGAATTTGTAAAAAGTTAATTCTAACCCTCATGGATGACTTTGAGAGGTTCAAGACTTCAGTGGAGGAAATAATTGAAAATGTGGTATATACAGATAGAAAGCTGAAATTAGAAATGGAGCCTGAAGATGTAACTGAATTGCTACAATGCCATGATAAAACACGAGTGGATGAGAAGTTGTTTCTTATGGATAAGAAGTGGTTTCCTGAGATGGAATCTACTCCTGGTGAAAATGCTGTGAAGACTTGAAATGACAACAAAGGATTTAGACTATCACATAAATCAATACACTTAGTGATAAGTACTCTTGCCTAAAAAATTCCATGGATAGAGGAGTCTGGTGGGCTACAGTCCATGGGGTTGCGAAGAGTTGGACATGACTTAGCGACTTTGCTTAGAAATATGTCACATCATTCCATGTAAAAGACATTTAAAGCCATGAATGTTAAATTCATAAATGGTAACATTCTACTAAATTTGTTTTAAAATAAGTCTGTGGTAATGGATACATATATGAAACATAGTATCAGCCAACTATTGCTACTACTAATCTACTATTGTTCTACTATTGTAGATTCCTGTGATGACTAACTGGAAGCAGAGCAAGCCAAGAAGAAGCAATTATACTAATCAGAACTCCCAAAGAGGCTGAAAGTATGTCCCATGGGGAGACAACAATGCACACCCAACTCAGGGATATAGTGAAAAATGGTTCCCAAGAAGTGCAATAGTTGGCTAAAATGGATTTTGTGTGCTCAGTTGCTTCAGTCGTATATGACTCTGTACAACCCCATAGACCATAGNGCAATTATACTAATCAGAACTCCCAAAGAGGCTGAAAGTATGTCCCATGGGGAGACAACAATGCACACCCAACTCAGGGATATAGTGAAAAATGGTTCCCAAGAAGTGCAATAGTTGGCTAAAATGGATTTTGTGTGCTCAGTTGCTTCAGTCGTATATGACTCTGTACAACCCCATAGACCATAGCTCTCCAGGCTCCTCTGTCCATGGGATTCTCCAGGCAGGAATACTGGAGTGGGTTGCCATGCCCTCCTCCAGGAGATCTTCCCTACCCAGGGATCGAACCTGAGTCTCCAAGGTCTCCTGTATTGGCTGGCAGGTTCTTTACCACTAGTGCCACCTGGCAAGCCCAGTTTGTAGTGTAGGGATAATAATAATTATCTCCAAATCACTTATTTCTTAATTGGAAGAGCCAAGATTCAGCTGCCACCACCCATATGCACATACAAAAAGCACCTAGCATAGCAGTTTTATTTCATTTAACAAAGGTTCATTTAATGGCAACAATGTGTTAAGTGCTGGGCTGGGGATTCTATAGTAGTCAAGATTGGCTCCCATGATGCCTCCTCCCATGAAGCTTACACTGTAATTAGCAGGGAGGGTAACAGAAAATAAACAAATAAAACTACAGAAAAATAAGGTAAGTCCAGATACAAAGAAAGAGAGTAAATTCCAGAGAAAGTAGAGTGATTTGCTGGAGTGTTTAAGGCAAGGAGCGAGAGGAATGCTGAGAGAGCTATCAGGGAAGGTGTCTTTAAGGAAGTGAAGGGAGAAGGAGCCAGCCATGAAAGACACTGAGGAAAGTGGATTCCAGTCCAGGAAACCCACAATGCCTACGGCAGGAAAGCACTTAGGATGCTGAGGGACCAGAAAGGAGGCAAACAGGTAGAACAGAGGCTTTGATGACGGTATAACCAACAAAACTTATATTGACATTTACTGTGGCAGAATTTGAAGTCTTCACATTTTCATCTGATAGGTCTTGAGGAAAAGGGAAGGGTGAACTGCACGATAAATGAATGTGCCCCTGAAATCCAAAGTAAGGCGCCAGTTGCACAGCTACAGGTTGTTAAGGATCTGTATGATCTTCCTCAGATTATTCCTGAGCATTAACCAACTGCAGGCTATTAATCATGACTAATGTCTTTCCATTTATCTCAATTATGGTTGAGTAATTTCCTATCTAGTGGAAAATTGTCTTGCTTGTATTTAATACGCTATAGAAAAAAATTAGCTTTCCTTATTCAGAAAGGTTCAACATGCCATTTACATAGGATTTGCCACAAAACCTTTGTGGAAGATGGCATGATTGTTCCCAATGATTTCTTGTCTTTCTGTGAAAGGGATAGATCTCCTGGTCAATTGCCAGGTAACTTTCAGTGCCTCCTTATGAAAGCAAAATTGTTGCCCATCCCAGTGAATGTGACTAGTGCCCTGTTGTGGATGGGGTCATGTATCTGGACAGGAGATCTGGAAGCCACTGCTGCTTCCCACTAGTGCTGTCTTCTTTTCCCTCTGCCACGGGAATGACTTGACCTAATCAGCATCACTTCTTCAGTCTTTATCCCCAGATGAAGTAGACCCAAAGCCTGGACCAGACTCACAGTCAGTCACAGTTGACATCTACATGAGGAAGAAAGAAGTCTTTACTGCAGATAAGCCACTAAGAACTTGAGGCTGTTTGTACGACAGCACTATCTAATGCTGACCAAAAATACCATTCAACCTTCATTCAGGTTAAACGCAGACGTATTCATGTACCTATGTATTATGTGTGTATGCACACAGATGCACTTACTTAACCTTCTCAGAATTAATACAAAAGAATGAATGAGGGACTTTTTTCCCCCAATTTTGAAAACCCATATACCAAGAGTTTACCTTTTGTTTTTGGTCACACATAATAAGGTTTTCATTTTAATTCTAAACAGGATTTCTATTCCTAATGTTTCATTTTCAATGAACAAGCTCTGATTCTCATTGTAGAATAAAATCTTTATTTCTTATAACCAAAATATTTAAATGATTAAAAAAAATAAAATATTACGCTAAATAAAAGGAACCAGACACACACAAAAAATGTATGATTCCTTTTATGTGAAATGTCCAATTTATAGAGACAGAAAATAGGAGATTAGCAGTTGTCTATGGCTGGGAGTAAAAATGGGTACTAACTGAAAATGGAATGACAGATTTTGGGTAGAAGATGAAAATGTTCTAAAACTAGTTGACAGTGATGGTTGTACAACTCAGTAAATTTACTTTAAAAAAAAAAAATCATGTGCCCAAAATGGGTGAATTTTGTGGTATATAATTATATCTCAATAAAGTTAGTTAAAAATAATTTTCAAAGGGTATGTCATACTAAAGAATTTCTCAAGGTCAAAAAAAAATCATTTCAGTATCAGTTTTAAAAACTGCCTATTTAACCTTCTGTTCTATTTTATCATAGGTGTGTTTTACTGAGTTTTACATCAGTATTTGCTAATAATTTTGGTTGTCTGACATCCTTTTTTAATACTACAAGTAACACTGCGTTATCCACGGTGACTAGATATATATGTAGTGTCAGAGTTAATATTCTGTTTAAAACAGATAAAACTGTTCGTGCCTATAAATTTTTATTTGTTCATTGAGACAACTTTAAAGCATCTTCTTAAAGTAACTGTAAATGTTTAACTTTTAGTCTAATATCCTCTTTGAAAAGTGTGTGATACAATTTTAAAATGCATAAAAAAATAAATTGTGAACACTACAACTACATAACTGTTGAATCTGTTGTTTCATTTTGATCACACTAGCCACTTGTAAAAACTAGCAGGCTATCAGGGTTACACTAGAACATCCTATCAGAACCAACAAACTGCAAAAATAAAACGCCATCTTCAAAATTCAATGGAATAAAGTATATTAAATTCAATCTGGTCTTCTAATATCATTTTCCTGAAATACTTGTAATAATTTTCCCCAGTGTCACTGACCAATAAACAAAATATTGTTATCTGCACAAAAGAACTATACAATTCTTCTCTCTAAAGGTTCTCATGGATTTTATTTTCTTTTAGCTACACAACATCCAATCTTATCTCCAAATATAAAACTGGGTACAGATTCTGGTTTTTTTCCTGGTGCTCAACGATAAAGAATTTACCTGCAATTCAGAGAATGCAGGTTGAATCCCTGAGTCGGGAAGATCACCTGAAGAAAAAAATGGTGATCCATGTTAACTCTTGCATGGGTAATTCCACGGACAGAGAAGCCTGGCAGGCTACAGTCCATGGAGTTGCAAAAGAGTTGGACATGACTTAGAAACACAACAACATAGATACCGCTAAAGCCTGTCCTTTTCTGTATCTGCATTTCCAGCCTTATTGCTTGCAACTAAGCCCCCTGATTGAGACAGGTGTTACTGGCTTAACAGGATTTATTTTTCCAAATAAAAGGTTTCTAAATGATTTCTTTTGGTTTTTTAATTCTTTGTGTTTATCTCTCCTAATGAAATCTAAATAGGAGCTTTTGCTAGGACTGATGCTCAGCACAGCCCTGTGTCATCCATCAATAACATTTACTCAACATTTATCAAGACAAATTTATTTTAAATTCTATTTGGTCTAGTAACCTGACTGGAAAGACCAATACAATACAAACCAAATTTACTGAAAACAGATCAGTGGCAAATTACTGTGATAACTGTGTCTGTATGCATGAAAAAAATGCACAGGCCATATAATTCATTAATGTATTTATTCCATTAATATTAGAGTTCCTACTCTTCTACTTTCAAGGAGTTTAATTTATTGGAGCTAGACAGGCAATCAAGATTTTAGAGAGAAGAAATAAAAATACCTCTTGATAAGGCAAAACATATTAGGTATTAATGAGATTCAAAACACTATTATAGGGAGCCCAGAATGGGAAGAAATTAATTCTAGCTGGAGAATGAAAATGTCCTTAGGAAAGAGGTCACTTTACAATGGGCCATAAATAACAGAAAGGATTTTGGTTTGTTGAGACCCAACAGTAAATTGTAAGGTGCAAATAAATCACTGAGGAATCCTGTTAAAATACTGATTCTGATTCATTTGGTCTGGAGTGGGTTCTGAAACTGCAATTCTAACAAGCTCCCAGGTGATCCAACAGACTCATGGAACATATTTTGAGTGCTAAGGTGAAGGAGATGGTGATTGCAGCCATGAAATTAAAAGACACTTACTCCTTGGAACGAAAGTTATGACCAATGTAGATGGCACATTCAAAAGCAGATCGCCAACAAAGGTCCATCTAGTCAAGGCTTTTTCTAGTCAAGGCTTTTTCTAGTCAAGGTTTTTCCAGTGGTCATGTATGGATGTGTGAGTTGAACTATGAAGAAAGCTGAGTGCCGAAGAATTGATGCTTTTGAACTGTGGTGTTGGAGAAGACTCTTGAAAGTCTCTTGGACTGCAAGGAGATCCAACCAGTCCATTCTAAAGGAGATCAGTCCTGGGTGTTCTTTGGAAGGAATGATGCTAAAGCTGAAACTCCACTTTGGCCACCTCATGTGAAGAGCTGACTCATTGGAAAAGACTCTGATGCTGGGAGGGGTTGGGGGCAGGAGGTGAAGGAGACGACAGAGGATGAGATGGCTGGATGGCATCACTGACTCGATGGGTATGAATCTGGGTGAACTCCGGGAATTGGTGATGGACAGGGAGGCCTGGCGTGCTGCAGTTCATGGGTTGCAAAGAGTCGGACACGACTGAGCAGCTGAACTGAACTGAACTGAAGGCGAGAGACAGAAAGGTAGGTGGGTGAGGGAAGAGGCAAGGAAGCCAGGGTGTAGTGTAATCACCAAGAGCCTGGATGTCACAGTGTGACAATATATTCAGTATGTTCCGAGCTGTGTGCTCTGGAAACATTAGTTTTCTGTGAGGATGTAGGTCAGCCTACAGGCAAAACATCAGAAAAATGAAGACCTTCTGAGGCTATATTAATGGTTCTCAAAGGTAACCACAATTTTACTTAGGGTTGGAGCAATGGCACTAATTCCAGATACCAAGAAGATAAAACCAAATGGGACTTCTCAGAAATGTAAAAAACAGAGTGAGTGAGAGGCATAAATAGAGGTTAAGACATAGCACTGATATTTTATCCTAGACAGCTAAGAAACTGCCACACCATTAATAGAGAACTAAACGAAAAAGATAACAGGTGTAGGAAGAGAAATATTAGAATTAGGGAACTGTAAAACATAAGTTAGTTTGGAAATTAAGCTGCAGTGATTAGCTGAAGGAATGAGTAGGAACACCTATGTGAGGTTTCCTGTTGCTCTCATGGTTAAGTCCGGCAAGTTAAAATCCCATTTGTAACAGCCTCTTAATAGTGGTAGGGACTGTGCAACCGTCACATGCTCTTCTCCTCTGAGACAGTTAATCACTCAGTTTGTCCTAGAGCCATTACAGTGACAGGATTTATGGCCTCAGTTCAGTTCAGTCGTTCAGTCGTGTCCGACTCTGCAACCCCATGAGTCGCAGCACGCCAGGCCTCCCTGTCCATCACCAACTCCCGGAGTTCACTCAGACTCATGACCATTGAGTCAGTGTTGCCATCCAGCCATCTCATCCCCTGTCATCCCCTTCTCCTCCTGCCTGCAAATCTCTCCCAGCATCAGAGTCTTTTCCAATGAGTCAACTCTTTGCATGAGGTGGCCAAAGTAGCTGAGTATAACTTTTATTCTGGAACCTTCAATTAGAAAACTATTCCATCTACAGACCTAAAGCTGATCTCTATATACTTTGACCTAGGTTCTAGTTCTGCCCTTCAAAACTATACACATTTAATCCACTGGAAGAACTCTTCACAAAGTTTGTTTAAAAAATCAGCCCAAGTCTTTTTCCAAGCTAAACTACATTTTGTTCTTCGCAGCCTTTCTTCAGAGGCCATGGTTGCCAGAACATATCATCAGTGAAACGCCTTAGTTTATTCTCCTCCACGATGGCAAATGTACAGTGAGACTGTTACTACTGCAGCAGCCCTCCCCACTCCTTGTGCCAGTGAAAGACGGTGCTGTTGGATCCAAACCCTCATTCTGCCAAGCCCAGGCTCGATCTAAGACTGTCTCGCAAAACAGTATTCCAAACAGTCAGGTCACTGGTATCCACAGAACAGATATATCACTTTGCTGTTTTCTGACACAGACTATCAACTCCCCTTTAAAATACAGAAGGTGGAATGGAACTTCATCTGCAAAGACAGTTCGAATTACAGTAAAGTTAATACACCATATGACCTTGAAATATATTATTTGTTCAGAAACTGTGTCATTTGGATATATTATCATTCAGTCACTGCAAATCACTAGGGATGCTTGTACATAAAATGGTTCTATACACAATCTATCCAAATTTACCCTGCAAGTTCCTCATTTGTTTTAATTCTATTGTTGACCATATCTGCTCACTCATTAGGAGAACTTGAGGATTTTTCATCTTTCTACTTCATTCACCTACTCTTCCTCCTCTGGGAAGAATATAAAAGTACTTAACATATAAGAAGGCTGAGCTGGTAGACAGTGGAGTGTCTACAGGGAGGAACAGAAATAGTTCTGGATCAGCCCTATTTTCCTTTATCGGTTCCTCTTTATTTAACCATCAAAATGCTAAGACTCATGGAGGCAGGATCAAGATGAGAGTCAGAGAAAGGGGAACACATAACTTGCCTGCTGTAATCCTGTATTTATCAAAAGATCTGAAAGACTGATTATGTTTTACAGACTATTAGCTTTTGTTATAGTTTCTACTGCTGAATAACAAAACAACCCAAGATACTTTGTTTTTATATTTTATTATGCTCAGTGGTTTATTAGGTCAAGAGTTCTGACAGGATACAGCAGAAACGGGATGTCTCACCTGCATTATATGCGGAGCTCGGCTGAGAAGATACCACGCCGCAATGCTAAGGACTGACATCATGCTAGACATCTTTACTCATAGGCTAGTCATTTAATGCTGGATGTTGCCTGGAACTTTAGCTAAGGCTAAAGATTTTTTACACATACACATACACACACATATCAAAGCTGGATTTCTCAACAACTATAGCTTTTGGAAAGCTAATTCTTTCCAAAATAACCTTTTCAACCAAAATGTGAGTGATTTCTTCAACAGCTTGTTCAAATAAATATATACACTGTTACATTTCCTCCCTGCTTTGGGACCACACCTCAGGCAGTGGCATGTTTCTAGCTTCACCTCTGTGTCAACACAGCTCATGTGGAAGTGGCCCCTTATCCACAGTTCCAAGTATCCTTGAGTTCCAGCAACACTATTTCCATTTCTCTTCCCTTTAGAACTAGGGGTTCTAATTGTTTTTTTATTACTTCAAGTCTCTAAGTACCTCAGTATCCTTCCTCTGTTCCTGAAACTCGCCCAAAATGCTATAAATAGTCCTTGCATTAAACTCTCTTCATTTAAATCAATGGAGAGAATTTTTATTATCATGATCATGACTAAAAGAGGCAAACAATAGGAGCTAAATAAAAATGGTTCTGAGAACAACTATGAAAAATTAATAACCAGATTTTCAATATCTTCTAAGTATTTGATAGAATTGTTAAATAGTATAATTGTCCCTCCACTGATAAAGATTATACACACACACACACACACACACANATGCTGCAGTTCACAGGGTCCCAAAGAGTCAGACAGGACTGAACGGCGGAACTGAATGCTCATCACTTTTATTCAACACAATATAGAGAGTCTTAGCCAGAGCTATCAGACAAAAAGAGCTAAAAAGAATTATAAATTGAAAAGAAAGAAGTAAAAACTATCACTGTTTGCAGATGACACGACACTATAATAATAGAGAAAAAGAAAAACTCTACCAGAAAACCATCAGAATAAATGAATTCATTAAAGCTGCAGGATACAAAAATCAACACAAAGAAATTTGTTGTATTTTTATACACTAGTATCAACTGTCAGAGAAATAAGAAGATAATTCCACTTACAATAACTTCAAAGAAAAAATACCAAGGAATAAATTTAACTAATAAGGTAAAAGATCTATACTTTAAAAACTATAAGACACTGATAAAATAAATTGAAGAAAATACAAGTAAATGGAAAGATATACCATGTTCATGGAATGAAAGAATTAATATTGTTAAAATGTCCATATTACCCAAAGCAATCTACAGATTCAATACAAGCCCTACCAAACTATGAATGGCATTTTTCACAGAAGTGGAACAAATAATCCTAAAATTTGTATGGAACCACAAAAGACCTTGAATAATCAATGCACTCTTAAGAAAGAAGAACAATGTAAGCAGTATCATGCTCCCTGGCCTCAAACTATGCTAAAAAAACCTAGAGTAAACAAACAGTATGTACTGGCACAAAAACAGATACATAGATCAATGAAACCGGACAAAAAGTCCAGCAGTAAACCCATGCTTATATGGCCAATTAATTTATGAAAAGTGGTACACGTATATATAGTAGGAAAAAGACAGTCTGTTCAATAGATGGTGATGGGAAACCTGGACAGCGACATGCAGAAGACTGAAACTGAACCATTTTCTTACACTAAAAAAAAGAAGTAAACTCAAAATGGATTAAAGACTTAAATGTAACATCTGAAATCATAAACTGCTAAAAGAAAACAAAGGCAGCTGCTCTTTAACCTTGGTCTTAGCAATATCTAAGAATTTATCTCTTCAAGCAAGAGTACCAAATGCAAAATTAAACAAATAGAACTATATCAAGCTAAGAAGCTTTTGCATAGCAAAGAAAGCCATCAACAAAATGAAAAAGCAACCTACTGAATGGAAGAAGTTATCTGCAAGTGATATATCTGATAAGGGTATTATATCCAAAATATATAAAGAACTCCTTCAACTCAATATAAAATGAATAATCACGAAAAAGAAAATAAGCAAAACAAAAGAAACAACCCAATTTAAAAATGAGCAGAAGACCTGAATAGACAGTTTTCCAAGGAAGACATAAAGATGGTCAGAAGACAAAGGTGTTCAATGTCACTAATCACTAGGGCAATGCAAATCCAAACCATAATATGGCAGATATCACCTCATACCTGTCTGAATGGTTTTTATAAAATAAACAACAAAAAACAAGTGTTGGTAAAAATTTGGAGAAAAGGAAACCCTTGTGCACTATTGGTGGGAATGTAAATTGATGCAGTCACTATGGAAAACAGTATGAAGGTTTCTCAAAAAAATAAGAATGATCATATGATCCAGCAATCCCACTTCTGAGTGTTTATCTGAAGAAATGAAAACACTAATTTGAAAAGATATATGTAACCCTATATATCTTTGGGCTTCCCAGGTTGTGCTAGTGATAAAAATTATGCCTACCAATGCAGGAGACATAAGAGATGTGGGTTCGATCCCTGGGTTAGGAAGATCCCCTGGAGAAGGGAATGGCAAACCACTTCAGTATTCTTGCCTGGAGAATCCCAAGGACAGAGGAGCCTGGTGGGCTCTGGTCCAAAGGGTCACAAAGAGGTGGACACAACTAAAGCAACTTAGCATGCATGCAGGCACCCGAGTGCTCACTTGCTTCCCTAGTGGCTTAGACAGTAGAGAATCTGTCAGTGCAGTGTCAGAATCTCCTGTGGCGCAGGAGAACCAAGTTTGATCCCTGGGTCAGGAAGATCCTTTGGAGCAGGGAATGGCTATCCACTCCAATGTTCTTACCCAGAAAATTCCATGGACAGAGGAGCTTGACAGGTTACAATCCATGGGTTTGCAAAGAGTGGCACACAACTGAGCAACTGACGCTGTCACTACTTTTTTTTCATTCTCACAGTAGCATCATTTGCAACAGCCAGGTTATGGAAGCGATCTAAGTGTCCATCAGTAGATGAACAGACAAAGAGGATACTGTGTATACATGTACACAACTGAATATTACTCAGCCATAAAAAAGAATAAAATATTGCCACCTGCAACAACATGGATGGACCTAGAGAGTATTATGAAGTGAAATCAGTCAGACAAATGTTTTATCATTTCATTTATATGTAGAACATTAAAAAACAGAACAAATGAACAAATAAAACAAAACAGAAACAAGATCCATAGATACAAACTAGTAGTTTGGAAGAGGGAGGGAGGAATAGGTTAAAGGGATTAAAAAGTGAAAACTTTCAGTTATAAAACAACTAAGTCACAGGTACACAACGTACATGTAGAGAATACAGTTGATAATACTGCAGCAAATTTATAATGGTTATCAGATTTATCATGGTGATCAATTCATAATGCATATAAATGTCAAATCATTACATCATACAGCAGAAACTACTATACTATTGTATATCAACCCTACTTCTATTATAAAAAGATTAAAAGAAAAAGTACCGACAGGGGTACGGTATATATACTCATAAATAATCTAAGGAAACAAGAGATACAATTGTAAATATAAACTGAATATGAAAATTGTCAGTCTCAAGTTCTGAAGGGTAAATACACTTCAAAAGCAATAGTTGATACCAGCTTAAGGTATGCTGGACAGTGGTAGGGTTCTACAGAGACACAGGCTAAAAAGGGAGCAGTAAGAGAAGGCAATGGCACCCCACTCCAGTACTCTTGCCTTGAAAATCCCATGGACGGAAGAGCCTGGTAGGCTGCAGTCCATGGGGTCGTTAAGAGTCGGACACAGAAGAGTTAAGGCCCTCTTCTATAGAAGCCAGCCACATAGGTTAAGGTAAAGATACAATATTGCACCTTACTAAATGCACTGCTTAATAAAGCAGCAGTTAAGTATGTTGCTGAAATTTACATTCTTTTAAAACAGAATACACAATTACAAAACAAAATTAGGTGGAAAAACAATTGTTTTATTTGGAATGAGAAAAGAAAGCTCAACAGCTGATTGGAGTCACAGAGTTCTAGATTCCTTTCTTCTGAGATGGCTTTAAGCAATTCACCAGAAATGCTTACCTTAAAAATACTTCTGGCCCCCAGCATCCTGTATCATGCATTGCAACTGGACTGGCGATTCGTTTCACATATAGGATGCTTGGGGCTGGTGCACTGGGACGACACAGAGGAATAGGATGGGGAGGGAGATGGGAGGGGGGTTCAGGATGGGGAACACATGCACACCCGTGGCAGATTCATGTTAATGTATGGCAAAACCAATACAATATTGTAATTAGCCTCCAACTAAAATAAATAAATTTATATTTAAAGAAAAAGAAATAAATGTTTCTGGCTACAATCTGCCATTCCTTTCCCACCTAGAACCTGTACTACTCCCAATATCTTACATTTTCTAGAGAAAAAACAACAGCCCAAACTCAAATTTCATTAGCTTCATCTAAGATCAACCTCAGACTACAAAAGGCTCATTAAAACTGATTCTTGGCAGAGGCCAGGACACTTAGAATCTGGGGAAAGAAAAGCACATGACAAATTTAAACCACCCCAGATGATCCTGATACGCACTTGCCACTCTCTACATACTTCCTGTACACATCCTCCCCACCCCAAGCTTCACAGTGCAGAGCCCCAAAGGCTAACGCTCATAGTCTGGTGGCTCCAGTGGTAAACAATCTTCCTGCCAATGCAAGAGACACAGGTTCGATCCCTGGTCAGGAAGGTCCCCTGGAGAAGGAAACGGCAACCCACTCCAGTTTTCTTGCCTGGGAAACCCCATGGACAGAGAAGCCTGGTGGGCTACAATCTACCAGGTCCCAAAGAGTCAGACATGACAGTGACTAAAAAACAATGGTATCTTAGAAGGCAATATAAATAAGAACTGATCAACTGTCCTTGATCTGAACATGAAGTATGTGTGGAACAACAACAGCAACGAAAAAGTCAGTGTAAACTTTTTACAAGTGAACAAAGAATAATTCCACTGTTTTACAATTTAAACACACTGAAAGGTCACGTGATTTCATCAAGTGTATAAACCAGATACTCTGTCTGAACTTCCCCAATACACCTGTGCCTACCACTTCACTTAATCCTAAAGGGAAAAAGGGGGGGGGGGGGGGGATAGTTTTGCATATTCCTCTTTGGGGTCTGAGTATGCTTGTCCACTTTATAACTTCTCTCCCAGAATAAAGCAGTGGTGAAGTCTGTTGCTTTACTTAACACCTCAAGGTAACACTTAGCTACCGCACAGGCTTCTTAGTAATGAAATACAATGTTCCCATCTCAACTCTTCTACCAGCAGCAACTGAGAGAAGCTTCGGTGGCACTGAATGGCCTCCAAAGAATGGTATTTTTCTTTTCCAAAACAAAATTACAATCATCAGCCTACGGGCACCACAAGTCTGCCAGTGACCGAGTCAATTTCTCTCCGACTATCCTGAAAGTTCAGAGGATCCTTCGGTCTCTAGGTTTCCCTGGGTTAGGTTTAAAAATGAAAGTGCCGGTGGTGAGTTGGCTGGCAGAAGCAATTTAAAAAATCCTGAGCTACGCAGCGCAGGAGCTTCCTAGTTGGACACCCGAATTGTTTTCTTCTGAAGAGGGATTCCCTAACGCCTCTTCCCACTAGACTTAAGACTCACCGCCGGCGCCACCCAAGTCTCCAATCCCAAACCAGCAACAACGCTAAATCAGGAATAACTTCCCTAGACTCTGGTGATTTCGCTCCCAGGGTTCAGGGCTGGCTGCGTCCTAAAAGAAGCTTCNTCAAATGTATCTTTACTCCTGGAAGTCTTTCTGAAATCAGTGAGCAAGAATGTTGCTAACGGTCAAGGACAGCAAGCATGACTGGACTGGACGTTGCCATTGAGAAATAGTCTTCAGTCTTTACACTGGCAATGCAAAGCTGTAACTGTTTAGTTGTTCACTGCTTATTAATAATATTAAAAATAATTTAAAAAAGAAATTCCAAAAATAAAGGAAAATTGAATGTAAATCGATATATTTGGAACTATTTTCAGGTTTTATTACTTACTCACCTCCGCCCAACTCTTTTCTCCCATCAGCCAGGAAAGAATAGCTAAGAAGTTTGCACATAGAACAGAGGCTAATTCAAACTTGGTTTTTAAAATGCCTGCAGCAAAATGTTTAGCCTAATGTTTACCATGTTTAACTTCAGAGAAAAATTTAGACGTGTGAGACAATTTCTTTCTGATTAGAAGACAAGGCCTTAGTAATATGTGCCTCTTAACCAGTCATATTGGTTTCAGTTCATAAACACACTTCTTCAATCAAGCATGTCTCCCTGCTGGTTGAATATCCAAGCTCCTTCCTGTGCTTTATGGTTCCTGTACCCAAAATGCCATCTCCTGCCCATCCTTCAGCAGTTAACTGTAATCCTATGTCTTTGAGAAAGATTTTCTGATTGACACAGTCTGTTCCCAATTTAGCATTTACTTTTATTTCATGTAATAGTATATTCTATATTAAATTATAACAGTTTAAGATTAGCGATCACATTATTTATTAATAAACCAATGTAGCAGATGCACTCACTCAAAATGGCTCTCTGCTAAGAGAATACAAAGGATACAAGTTACTAAAAGACTTTTTCCTCTCTAAGCTCACACTGGCTAGTGAGAAAGATTCAAGTTTTTCGAATTGCAGTCTGAACCAGGAAATTCTTAAGGATACTGTGACTCAGAGAATTGCCAGAAAGCATAGAGACAAGCTCAGAAAATGGACAGAACAAACCAAGCTTGTATCACAGCCAAACTCAACGGAACTAATAGAGCAGACATTGCCACCACCAGTACTGAGCATCAGACATCACACCCCGTCCGCATACTGCCACTGACAGTGATATCGCTGAGCTCCAGGTACTGACCCCACAGCAGTACCACAGCTCTCTCTGCGAACTTCCTTTGCTGTTATACCACGAAAGTGCCCACAGTCCTGTTTCTCTGTTAATTATTCTACTTTCAAAACCCCAAAAGGGGGTTAAAAGACAAATTAGACATTTAAAGGACAAATTAGATTTCTAAGCATATTAAGTCCAGATTGATACTAGTCGGCCAAAAAAAAAAAAAAAGAAGAAAAGAAAGAAAAAAAAAAATCCCTACTATAACTCATTCCTTTGGCCACGCAACATTAAAAAAATCACAATTTCTCACATACTTTCTATTTTTTCGCCAATTTCTGCTAAATATACTTCAGCTATGCTTCAGACTCCTGGGAATATAGTCCCCAGCTCCCCAAAGGAGGAAAATCCAAATCTGCTCACATCTGGGGTAGCTCTAAGTCTAAAGGGCTTCGCAGGTGGTGCANCAACATTAAAAAAATCACAATTTCTCACATACTTTCTATTTTTTCGCCAATTTCTGCTAAATATACTTCAGCTATGCTTCAGACTCCTGGGAATATAGTCCCCAGCTCCCCAAAGGAGGAAAATCCAAATCTGCTCACATCTGGGGTAGCTCTAAGTCTAAAGGGCTTCGCAGGTGGTGCAGTGGTAAAGAATCTGCCTGCCAATGCAGGAAACACAAGGTTTGATCCCTGGGTAGGGAAGAGGTCCTAGAGAAGGAAATGCCAAGCCACTCCAGTATTCTGTCCTGGGAAATCCCAAGGACAGAGGAGTCAGGTGCTCTAAAGTCCATGGGGTCACAAAGCGCTGGACACCACTGAGCACATACATACATACACACACACACACATGCTTCTAACATGTCTATTCCTCCTGTGGTTCCGCTGTCTCTGTTGATATTTTGTACCTGATGAACTACATTTTAGAGTTTAACTACCAACATGCCATGCTTATGTATTCAATGATATGAAAAATACTAAATTGCCACATAACAGTCCCAGTTTCCCATTAAATAGAGTCATCACTAGGTCCTTTAATGGAAGAGTTCTTAGTTGGGTACTAAATTCTCTCAATCACTATAATATAAAACCTTAAATACAGATATAGTATTAAGAGATGTCCTACCCAGTTTTGTCCCTTGGTTTTGAGACTCTTATTCTGGTTAATATATATTAATTTTTGGTGAGAACATACATCTTGTCAAAAAGCTCCCTCTTTCTCATATTTTCCAGGTAGGATCTCCTGAGACCATAACTGCCTGTTAATATGCCATTCAACCATTCATAAAGTCAGCTGTTTCTGATAATGAGACCCATGATAAGACAGGTCACCCCATGAGCATTGCTTGTTTTGCTGGAGGTGATTTAATTGATCAGGAAAAAATGTGATGTGCAAAATCTGATGGGAAATAAACCAGTCAGTAAGTTCATGGATGACTGTGTTGGGAGAAAAGCAGGAGAAGCAAACCCAATGTATCTTTTCCACAAAGGACAAATAATGAGTTCTGCTAGATCTCTGGGCTTCAGGAAGACCAGGAGTAGTAGCTGCCTTGGCAAGTTGAGGTTTAATAAATTACACAAGGTAAATAACAACTGGTAAAAAAGACTCACTGAAAGAAAGTGTTATGCATGTTGCCTTAAAAAATAGAGGAGAGGACTTATAAGGATATTTGGGGACTGTTGGTTCTTGGATTGTAGCAAAATATATAATTCTACAATCCTTCTGCTAAATATCCTGACAAACTATAACAAGAATCTTTTTAAATGCATGGATGAGCTTTCAAGGAAGTAATTGACTTCTAGCATGGAGAAACAAAGAAAGCTTAAATGAGAGGATGAGACTAAACATTTGAATGATACTCTGCCAGCTCACAAGGGTGGAGTGGTAGGATTGGCCTAAAGAATCTAAAAGCATGAGTCTGAATTGTCATGAGAGAATAATGGAAATAGAAATTTGTGAAGTATTCTCTCAATAACAAAGCTCTTCTGCATCAGCCTAGGCTCACAGTGGGAGAGACCTCTCCCCCCAAAATCCTGACTATGGTTCAGGAAGCCACAATTCAAAAACTACAAGAAACCCAGGTTGAGTAATATATCCCTAGGATCTCTAGCTCAAACAAATGCAAAATCTCTTTTTAGTTCACTTCTGGCAGAGCCACTTCAGAAAAGCAATACTGCAGATTAGATCACAATCCAAATGAAATCCACTGAAGGAAATGATCTACCCATGTAGCAGGGTTACAAAACAGGATTAGAGCTTCCCAGGTGGCACAGTGGTGAAGAATCCACTTGCCAGTGTAGGAGATACAAAAGATACAGGTTCGATCCCTGGGTCAGAAAGACCCCCTGGAGTAGGAAATAGCAACCTGCTCCAGTATTCTTGTCTGGAAAGTTCCATGGACAGAGGAGCCTGGAGGGTTACAGTCCATGGAGTCACAAAGAGTTAGATGGGACTGAGCACTGAGTACACACACCCATTAAAATAATTAAAGGATTAGAGCCCCAAAGAACTTTAAACAATACACCAAAAATAAATATAATAAATAAAAAGAATAAAAATAACTACAGGATGCTACCAAAAAAACTAAAAATCCAAGAATGAAAAACAATTATGAACTGATGGTTGATTTCTTTGCCTGTTCACTTCAAACTGACTCTTGTTGCCTGCTTTGTAACAATGGTGTGTGTGTGCTGAGTTGCTTCAGTTATGTCCGACTCCTTGTGACTCCAGGGACTATAGGCCACCAAGCTCTTCTGTCTATAGGATTCTCCAGGCAAGAATGCTGGAGTGGGTTGCCGTGCCCTCCTCCAGGAGATCTTTCAGAACCTGGGATTGAACTCGTGTGTCTTATGTCTCCTGCATTGGTGGGTGTGTTCTTGAAAGCTCAGTTGGTAAAGAATCTTCCTGCAGTGCAGGAGACCTGGATTCAATCCNGCTTCCTGACCTGCATACAGATTTCTCAAGAGGCAGGTCAGGTGGTCTGGTATTCCCATCTCCTTCAGAATTTTCCACAGTTTATTGTGATCCACACAGTCAAAGGCTTTGGCATAGTCAACAAAGCAGAAATAGATGTTTTTCTGGAACTCTCTTGCTTTTTAGTAGTAAATCTGTATACATATAGACAAAGCAATAATATGTTGTATGGGTACTTGTGTATGTATGTGAAATAAACATCAAACCAAGATCATGATTCACCTTTCTGGAGAGGAGGAGAGGATGTGAGTGGCCAAAGGTGATTTAACCTTTATTTAAATGCATGTAAGAATTTAGGCTTTTCTCCAAAATTTAATAAAGAATGCCTTCATGTTTTCATGCTTTATAAAGAATTATTTTTTTCAAAACAAGTAACATATGATTGAAGTATAGTTGGTTTACAATGCTGTGTTAGTTTCAGATATACAACAAAATTATTTAGATGTATGTATACATATATCTATATGTATATACAAAATCTTTTCCAGATTCTTTTTTCTCCATTATAGGTTGTTACAAGATATTTAATGTAGTTCCCTGTGCCATATAATAGGGCCTTGTTGGTTACTTATTTTATACAAAGAAACATGTATCTCTTAATCCCAAACTCCCAATTTTTCCCTTCCCTCTTTCCCCTAAAATGTTTAATTTTTTAAAAAGCTTCTCTGCTACCCAAAACACTGTGCTTTAAATATTGTGCTTCCTGAATATAACCTTCTATTATTCTAGCTTATTCTTTCTACTATCTCATGACCATTATTATGTCTCACTGAACCATCAGGATAGTCATCTCTTTACTTTTCTCTAATATATCATCATTCAGCTTAGATTTCCTGATCCTTTATTTCTGTTATTCCAGCAATCTGTCCTCTTGTCCCTTTTTTCTTCTTTTGTATGTGCCTCTAATACAAACTGGAGTGCTGCAGTCCATGGGGTCACAGAGTCAGACACGACTGAGCGACTTAACAACTAACACCTTCACCAGGTGACGCTAGTGACAAAGAAACCCCCTGCTGCTTCTTTGGTGGCTCAGATGGTAAAGAATCTGCTTGCAATGCGGGAGACCTGGGTTCCATCTCTGGTTTGGGAAGATCCCCTGGAGGAAGACACTGCAACCTCACTCCAGTATTCTTGCCTAGAGAATCCCCATGGACAGAGGATCCTGGTGGGCTGCAGTCCGTGGAGTCACAAAGAGTCGGACACGACTGAGCAACTAAGCACAGCACAGCCAAAGCAGGAGACACAGGAGAGAAGGGTTCCATCCTTGGGTTGGGAAGATCCTCTGGAGGAGGGCATGGCAACCCACACCAGTATTCTTGCCTGGATAGAGGAGCCTTACAGGCTACAGTCCAGAGGGTCGCAAAGAGTCAGACATGACAGAAGTGACTTAGCACGCACAGGCACTAATACTCTCAGTGTGACAATTACAACTGGTTATTTTCTCAGTATTCACACCTGAGTACTGAATACCATTGAAAGAGAGAAATATTGAACATGTTTTAGCAACTTCATAATTACCCATCTCAACTGTGTTCTCATCAACGCTCCGTTATTCCACTGTTTCTTTATTCTGTTTTCCTTCTTACTGCAATGCTTATTTCAAAAGTCAGATGTCACAGTTCGGAGAGATTCTGAACCCAGCTTGCATAAACTCCTTCCTCACTTTCAACAGATGACTTTATCTCTTAGTTTACAAATAAAAAAGAAACAAAAGCTTCCAGTTGCCAAACACAGACCCACTCACTTCTGCCTGCATGCAATTCTTCTTCTCTTTATTAGGAATCTTGGGCTTCCTTGGTGGCTCAGTGATAAAGAATCCACCTGCAATGCAGGACACTTGTGTACAACTCTTTGTGACCCATGGACTGTAGCCCACCAGGCTCCTCTGTCCATGGAATTCTCCATGGACAAGAACACTGAAGTGATTGCCATTTCCTTTTCCAGAGGATCTTCCTGACCCAGGGATCAAACCCACATTTTTTATGTCTCCTGCATTAGCAAATGGATTCTTTACCACTAGTGCCATATGGAAAGCCTTACTGAGGCATAATTAACATTCAATAAATTTCACCAAATTTAAATATACAAATAGATGAGTTTTTTTATAATTATATACAACTGTATAATCCCAACCAAAATCATGATATAGAATATTTCCATCAGAATAGTTAGTTGGTAGCCATTTGTCATGTACAAAACCTGGACTCACAAATTTTGACTTGAAACCATAATACTTTCTTCTTATGTATATATTCTTTAAATTTATTACATTTGTGAATAACTTTAAACAAAATTAGTTTTGTTTACTTCATTTTACTCTCTTCTTTTCTAAAAATTGTATTAATTTTGTTATTGGTTAAGTGAAGGAATTAACAGGGCACACGTATAAAGGAGCATGTTGAATTCAGTATAAAGTTGAATGCTTTAAATGAATGTGTGAGCAGATAACTGATGGAGAGGCTGCGTGTTAGGAAAGGAAGAGGACTAGCATTCTTGAGAGTCTACTGTGGGAGGCATTGCATATATCATCCCTTTGTGTACTCACAAATAACCCACAAGATAGTTTTAAATCATTATACTAATTAATATATAGAAGCTCAAAGAAATAGGTAAATTCCCCCAAATCACAGGGTTATGAGTGATAAATCTGAAGTGTAGACCCAGCTATAATTACAAAACGTCTCCTTTACTATTTCACGTATCTTTCAGTATATTTGAAATTTAAGACACCAGAGTTCTTTAACGACAGAAACTTCCCAAGGCACCATCTGTTGTTTGTATGTGTGTATGTATATATTGATATGTTTATATATTTCCATTCATTCACTCCATGAACAGTGTTCAGTATGTACTATGAGCCATATAATATACTTGGTTTGGGGGATACAAAGGTAAACCAAACTGACAGGAGGACTGCCCTTGAAGAGTTTGCTGTCTAGACAGGGTGGCAGAAAAGTAAGCAAGTGATGAGAATACAGTGTGATCAGGATCACAGAGCATAGGTAGAAGGTACTCAGGGGTCACGCGAAGGAGGCGCCCATCCTAGATATGTTCGTTCTGGGAAGGCTTCTTGGACAAAGCAGTATCTAAGTAGAAAGTTATGTAGAAAGCAGAGATTACCTAGGTGAGGTAACTGTGATGTAGAACTGAGGAGTGAGTTCTAGGAAGAGAAGATTGAATTTGCAAAGGCATGGAAATAAAGAGCAGCATTCTCCAGAAATTTGGGGGAATAGAGATAATGAGAGAAAAAGCTAGAAAGTCATGTTAGTCACGTTGGTATCATGACAACAGACATCACTTCCATGAGAGGATCTTGAATATTCTGTCTGTTAAATTGTGTTTGGGGTGGACATTGTCTATAGTGGTTGTATAGTGTCTAGAGTAACTTTAACTAGTAAGGAGTTACTATTATTATTAATGTTTTTAGATTATAAGAAGTCCATGGAGGCATTCCAAATTTTAGTTGTCTAGATGAGAAGATTCTTCTAACTGTCTGCTCAGCAGTCTTATCATGTGGCTTCTGTTTTCCTCGTTTCATAATGGCAGCTTGACTTCTGTGCGTTGAGCCTACATTCCAGTGAGGAAGAAGTGATAAAGACAAAGAATAAACTGTGAATGTTATCAGTCTCTTTTCTATTTTAATCCGGAAAAGACATAGTATTTCTGGAAGCCCCAACAAGAAGCCGTCAGCTTACACATCGTTAGCTAGATCAGTGTCACAAGGTCATCCCTAGCTGCAGAAGAGTCTGGAAATTTTAGCGGTTAATCTGAAACCATCTGGATTGGTCAGCAAGATAGTGAATGAACACTAGGAGTATTCTCCATACCTACCATATGATTCCTTAAGCCAATGATTGTTGAAATTTTTTCAGAGAACACTGCAAATATGTTAGTTTTAGAAAAAACTAAGCATTTCTAAACATTTCTAAACATTTTAGAAATGTGATATCCAGAGAAAGGATGGAGTGGACCTTACTCACTGGGTAAGGCTAGGTATTTGGGGCTCCCTTGGCACAGAGTATGTTATAGCAAACATAGTGTTATAACAAACTGATCTCAAGATAACTTGTATTACTGAGTGGTAAGAAATAATCATCCATAAAAAGCAATTCAACCAAAAAGATGCAGCTTCTAGTTCACTCAAGTTTAAAATTCCTGGTAGACAATGTCTGATCCATCATGTGTCACATTTTGCAGGTAGTGTAGGGGACCTACTTTAGGGTGCAGGGTGACAAGGAATAAAGATGGGGGCAGCTCATTCATTAATTTATTAAATATTTACTAAGTAGATGGCATGATCATGGCTGGTAGATGGGATCATGCTGGTAACTAGGATCATGGCTGGTTGATCATGGCTAAGGTCATTCTCCCCTTTGTTGTATTCCAGTCCATTGCAGTATTTTGTTTGTTTTCTTTGCTTTAGAAAAATATTTGGTTTATTCATGAGTATCCATGATCTGCATTGCAGTTTTATTCAACCTTCTTATCCCACCAAAAGATTGATGCTTTTGAACTGTGGTGTTGGAGAAGACTCTTGAGAGTCCCTTAGACTGCAAGGAGATCCAACCAGTCCATCCTAAAGGAGATCAGTCCTGAATATTCATTGGAAGGATTGATGCTGAAGCTGAGGCTCCAATACTTTGATCACCTGATGCGAAGAACTGACTCATTGGAAAAGACCCTGATGCTGGGAAAGATTGAAGGCAAGAGGAGAAGGGAACGACAGAGGATGAGATGGTTGGATGGCATCACTGACTCGATGGACAGGAGTCTGAGGAAACTCCAGGTGCTGGTGATGGACAGGGAGGCCTGGCATGCTGCAGTCCATGGGGTCACAAAGAGTAGGACATGACCGAGTGAGTGAACTGATCCCATAAGTTTCCATCTCTGTTTCCTTCATGAAAAGGCCTATTTGCCCCTATTTGCCTGGATTTTGTGGAGTGTGGTCCTGATTTCCCCTTCACTTTCTGGGTGATCCTTTTTATTCTCTTTGAGGAACTTCCTCAGCTCATTCTTAACTGTCAGTACTACTCAGAATTTTACCTTTACTCTGTTTATACATTCTTCCTAGGTCACATTATTCAGTTAAAGTGCTTCAATTTCTTTTATATACCAATAACTATTAAACATTATACTTTCAGATTTCTTTCTTCTAAGCTTCAGATGAATAAATCTAAGTTGTTTGTAGGACACCTTTCTGTTTTAAAACCTTGAAAATCTCCTGGGTAAAACCTAAATGGACCCTAAATACAGAGAGGAAGGAGAGACCCAAGAAAGAGGCAGATCACTCCAGATTGGTAATGGCAGGTTTAATAAGTAAGAGAATTTACATAGAAGGTTTGTCTTGGGCAGCTGCAAAATGAGTAGATCTCTGTACCAACCCAATCTTAAAAGTGTATATAGAGGTCTTCACTGGGTTCAGTCCCATGTACTGTCCAGACTGTCTCAACAACACATTGTTTTCTCAAGGCTACATCCTTAAAAACAATTCCCACTGTGAGCATGGTGGCAGTATGTACATTCCAAGTACAGGAGAGGAGTAAAGAGTCTCTGATTGTCCAAGTCCAGTTCTAGGGTCAACAGGAAGTCATGTCCTCTTGATGACTTCCTCTAATGCCTTCTCTTTCAAAATCCTCAAAGGTAGCATATCTAAAGTTGAGTTTAGAGATACTTACGGATCTGTAGCCAAAGAATTCTCCCTATTACAAAAGTCTCCTTCCCTGTATTGCAGTAGTCATTTTCTCTACCTTGTNAGTCCAGTTCTAGGGTCAACAGGAAGTCATGTCCTCTTGATGACTTCCTCTAATGCCTTCTCTTTCAAAATCCTCAAAGGTAGCATATCTAAAGTTGAGTTTAGAGATACTTACGGATCTGTAGCCAAAGAATTCTCCCTATTACAAAAGTCTCCTTCCCTGTATTGCAGTAGTCATTTTCTCTACCTTGTAATAATCCTTTAAAATAAAATCTCTCTTTATTAAAAAATTGTATATCATTTGACAATTAATGGTGCCATGCTTCAAATGTAGTGTTGCCTGCCCCTTGGACCCCCTTGTCTTCATCCTGGTATTCCTAGTGGCTTCTCAGGACCTCTGTGTCCTTTTCTAGTTAGAGAAATCAGGATCTCTGGTGAAAAATCACAACTCCTAATCCAATCTAGTGCTCAGGATATTTGTTTGCTGTAGCATGGCATTGAAGAGTTACTTTTATTCTTTTTGGCAAACAGATTTTTCTTTGCCCCCGGGGTCCTCTAAACTGGGATTGGAATGTGGGAATTTCCTCAGCTATCAGAATCAAGAAGATTGTGTGTGTATGCTGGGTGTGAGGGTTCCCTCAAACTCTGTTCCTCTGTTGATACTATGTATAACTCTCATTCTATAAGGCCCATTTTTTTCCCTCTTATTCTATGTTGACACCATTAGACTACATGCTTTCTACTTGGGCAGTGATTCAGTCTAATATTTTAAGAAAGAGCCAAATTTCCCAAAAGGCTATTTAGAAATTCAGTTGCCTCTTGGGAGAATTTGACAACCTTCAATCTGGCTTATCTAAGCAATCATCCCTGTTCCTTATTCTTCTTTTTTAACAGCTTTTCATGTTTCTGATTTTCTCAGAAATTAATGAAACTGAACTTATTCAGGAAAAAACCTTATTTCAACAGTAATTAGTTTCTACATGTAGTGTGCCAACTTGAAGGTAGTTTCCAAGGTCTTTTGGTAACTTAAAACCCTAGCTTTATGCTAAATTAATTATGCAAAATATGTAGGTTGTGTTTCTGTTTTTAAAGAAGGGTAATTTTACACTGAAGTAAAATTATTAGTTGCTTCAGAATGAGGAATAAGAGAGGGCCGGATAAAGTCTGAATGAATATGGAAAGTTAGAAAGCTTATGGGAAAGGAATTTTATTTCTGTGGTAAAAACCTGGCTAAGATTATGGGCTTATTTATAAGATTTTAAAAAGAAATTTTACTATCAGTTATTATGTTGATATAAAACTAGAATTTGGTTTTCTCTCTGTGAAAATGACAAAATTTTCTTAGATGATTGTTCTGCGCTTAATAAGAGGTAATAAAGAAATTTTCTTTACCTTCTGAATATTTGCCCAGAAATAAAGATTGTATCTTACTAAAATATTTTCCCATGCTTTATGTTAACTTTGAAATTTAATTTGTTACCTTCTCCACTATATGTTCTTCTAGTTTCCTTATCACAGCAAATGGCATGACTATCAAACTAGTTGCCCACATCAGAAATCCAGATGCAATGCCCTTTCTTTCCTCCCAGCCCATCATCCAACATACCAAAGATTCAATTGATTCTATCCTTAAATATATTTGGACACTGTCCTAAAATACACATTTTACCATGGTCAGCACATTCTCTCCCTGAAGTGAAGCAACAGAAGTTTCCAAATTACAATAAGATGCAACTGTATTGATTTACTATACGATCTGTCTCTCATAGCAGTGGAGTCTGTCCATGTTGGCAGACCAGTACGGATACGAGAAAGTGAGTTTTCAAGTTGAAATTGGATTAAAGGAAGTTAGAAATAANGCCTGTGTTCTGCTGAACTTCATTTAGCATAGAAGTGAAACAATCCTGTGGAAACAGTACCGTGAGAGAATCTCCAAGAAACAGAATGAGAATCCTGATAGAACCATGCCTGAAGCTTTCTGTAAATCAGGACTTTTAACTCAAGAGACTCAGTCAAACTAACCACTACTTGTTAGGTTTTCACCTTCTCATGAGAAGCATAACCGAATCAACACCAGCCTTGCCTGGTCCTCTCATTCATCTGTTTCTTTGTTTCTCATTCTCTGTCACAGTCTTCATCTCAAATTGGCCATGAAATAGTTTAGTGTTAGTTCTCAAGGACATGGTTTTGGGCCTTGTTTACTTCTTTGCAAACACTCTCCCTGCAGAGTGCAGACTGAGTAACAGATTATGTGTGTAGTGGGCCCCAGGGGGAATCTGGTGGGATGACAGGACAAAACAAAAGGAAGAGCTGCTGTAATCTCTGAAGGATGGGCTGACTCTCAGGAGTCAATGTAATTTTTGCTTATCTGTGTTGAGGGAATAACAAAATGAGAAGTTAGCTAAAGAAAAAATGATTTGAATATAGTTAATTATCTTAAAGTATTTCCTTACTATAATTATATTATTTATTGAATCAAAAGTAATTTCTATTCAAGTTTTGAATTCCAAATCTGGAGTTGAATGACCAAGGCGTATTCGATTTTTGCCTGTGATTAATCTGTTTTCATGTGCACTTATGAGAATTCCTAGAATTACTTAATTTAATTACTGATGATTAAAAATTCTGAACAGAATTCCAATGTCCTAATATTGAAATTTTATTAAATTAAAATTTTGGAAGTTATTAAAAAATTGATTTTTTTCCCTTGATAAGAAGGCAAATTTAAAACGTAGAAATACTATTTTAGGCTTTGTTCAAGGTGGTATCAAGGAAAGACAATATTTCGAAATATCTTTAAGGTAGCACTTGGTTTGTTTTCAATTGAAAATAAGAAAGAACCCAACAAGTATTGATGAATATAAAAGGGGATTTATTAGTTCTCTTAACTGAAAAGTATAGTTGTTCTTACTGTAGATAAAAGTTAACAATTCTTGCTTGTCTGATGGCTGTGAAACACTGTGTAAAAAAATGCCAAATTGTTAACTCTAAAATATGAATCATATTAAAATGTTTCTGAGGAGGACCCCAAAACTCTATATCCCCAAAGGCTATTTACCTTAAGTTAGCACTGTCCACTGTATTCCACAGAGCATGAGTTTCTTGCAAGGTCTTGAGTGAAAGAAATTCCTAGTCAAATGCATTCTTGGGAGTATGGAGTGTTTAGCCACATGGGTGTCAGAGAACACTTGGGTTGAAATTCTAGCTCAAACAGAGACATATTGCTCACTATCTCCAAGTTTCATTTTCTCCTACACAAACAGAATGGATGTCATGGAATTATAAGCATTGCATGAAGTAATATATCACAGTATCTAGTACTTATGGCCTACAACTCTGTGACAGACACATCTCTAAATCTTCACTCATATTAACTTATTTAATTCTAGCAACAGCCCTAAGAGGTTTACTATTATCTCCATTTTACAGATAAGTAACTTGAGGAATATACAGTTGACTAACTCCCCAAGATTACCCAGCTAGTAAGCGGCAGAGTCAGGATTCATTCCAGGGCAGAATGCATCAAAAATCCCTGCTTTTAACTAATGTGCAATACTTCTTATTTGGTGGTAAAGAAATTTATTTTATAATTCTCATTTGATGGTAAAGAAAATTCTAGAAAAGCCTAGAATTTTCCTCAATAAATTTGGTCACTAAACAGTTTGTGATGCTTGTTAACATGCTTAATTTGAAAATATTACTGTTATAAATGCACTTGGAGAGATGAATAAACAAAGAAGACCATCTCATTATGTAGATCCCAATACTTCTAGGTCAGAATACAGTCAGCCTCAGGAAGAGTTGTATCAAGTGTCTGTAATCATCCTAGAGATGACAGGAGCTTTATTAGCTCAATAGCTCTGACCATTATTTTCTTCTAGACTCTGTGAAGTGTGCATGCTTGTTACTTACTGTTCACTCAAAGTGAATTTCAATTTCAGAATTTCCAAAAGAGATCTGTTTGGGATGATTTGCCAGTTTCTGAATATCAAGACATAGTTTCCTATTAACCTTCTTAATGTCAACCCTGTTTCTCCTTTATTCACTGTTCATCTTCAGCAGAATTTCTGACCTTATTAGTTGTGGCCCAGGAGAGAAAATCCTATGACCCAAGGCTTGGCACATTTATTTAGAAGGAGTGGCTTGTGGTTGTTTCCTCCAGAAGAGAATTCTAGGCTTAGGAGACACGTACGATTCATGGAATATTTAGTACTAAGCCTAAGAATAGTTTTCTTATTAATACTATAACTATCATATATATGTTTTGAAGTTTTCATCATTGATGTATATGTGTGTGGTAGTCACATCTGACTTTTTGTGACCCCATGGACTGTAGCTCACTAGGCTCCTCTATCCATGGAATTCTCCAGGCAAGAATACTGGAGTTGGATTGCCATTCCCTTTTCTAGGGGAGCTTTCCAACCCAGGGATCAAATCTGGGTCTCCTGCATTATAGGCAGATTCTTTATGGTCTGAGCCACACTGGGAAGCAGCTGATAGCATTCATTATATTAACATATATTAAAAATAAAATCAATCTTACTTTTAAATTATTGCAATTTTAACAATTACTTGTTGAGCATCTATAACTTGACAGACTGAAATTTTAGTGCTGGGATTACTGCAGCAGACAAAACAGAGACATAAAAGCTCTACCATTTTGCAGCTTCCATTTCAGTAGATGGAATCAAACAATTAAAAAAGAATAAATACAAAGTATATCAAGTGCTTGTATGCACAAGAAGAAAAATGAAACTTGATGAGGGAATTAATGTTGAGGAATCTACTCTTTTATAGGATAATCAGGGAAGGCCTTTCTGATAAAGTAATATTTGAGCAGAGACCTTAAAGATGGGAGGAATAACACACTTGGAGAATAGCATTCCAGGTGGAAGGAACAGTAATATGAAGACCTGTGGCAGCTTAGTTCTAGGCAATGTCATGGAGGTAAGTAAGGGGAAGATTGATAAATATGAGATTAGAGAGGTGGCCAGGAATCAGATCACTTAGGCTTTTGGTTTTTAATCTGGGGAGGATGGAAAAATATCAAGAGACTGATTTGAGCAAAAGAATCTGTTACATTTTGAAGAATCACTGTACTGCTGTGTTAAGAGAAGACTTTTGGAGGGTGAAGGTGGAAGCTGAAACACCAGGAAGGAGACTTTTGCAGTGGTAAAGAGTCCACCTGCCGATGCAGGAGACACAGGAGACTCTGGTTCTATCCCTGGGTAAGGAAGATTCCCTGAAGTAGGAAGTGGAAACCCATGTCAGTATCCTTGCCTGGAGAATTCTATAGACAGAGGAGCCTGGTGTGCTACAGTCCATGGGGTCGCAAAGAGTCAAACAAGACTGAGCGCACACACACACACACACACACACACAGAGGCAAAAGATGATGGTCGCTGAAAACAGTGAGGACGTGGTGGGTTGCTGAGTAAATCCTGAAGATTTAACCAACTGGATTTTGCATCCAATTAGATCTTAGGACTTGGATCATGTGGTCCTTCTTCCCAGAATACAATTGACTGGGCCATGGATTCATGCCCAAGAAAAAGCTGGCTGTAAAGGTTTTGGACTAGACATCCCTGGTGGCTCAGATGGTAAAGCGTCTGTCTACAATGCGGGAGACCCGGGTTCGATCTCTGAGTTGGGAAGATCCCCTGGAGAAGGAAATGGCAATGCACTCCAGGACTATTGCCCGGAAAATCCCATGGACAGAGGAGCCTGGTAGGCTACAGTCCATGGGGTCGCAAAGAGTCAGACATGACTGAGTGACTTCACTCACTATAGTTGGAGTAATGGCGTTGCTATTTACTGAGATGAGAAAATATATAATAAGTATGTTTGAGGAAGGGTAGAAATCAGGAGTTCAAATTTTGGCGTGTTAAATTTGAGAGAATTATTAGATATCACAGTGGGAATGTTGAGTAGGCAGTTAGATATTGTGGCTAAAATTTCAAGGAAAGTCTAGGCAGGAGATTAAAAAATGTGAGTTCCAAGTATAAGGATGGCATTTAAAGCNTAATAAGTATGTTTGAGGAAGGGTAGAAATCAGGAGTTCAAATTTTGGCGTGTTAAATTTGAGAGAATTATTAGATATCACAGTGGGAATGTTGAGTAGGCAGTTAGATATTGTGGCTAAAATTTCAAGGAAAGTCTAGGCAGGAGATTAAAAAATGTGAGTTCCAAGTATAAGGATGGCATTTAAAGCTCTAAGATTTCATGAGCTTGCCAAATGTGTAAAATAAAAGATACCTGAAGATTGAATCTGTGGTACTCCAATGTTTAGTTTGGGGAGATGAAGGAGAACGAACAAAAAAAGAAAGAGCAACCGGTGAATTAAAAGGTAATAATTTTTCAAAGTTTACCATTTTTCAAACATGGACATGCACGGTGAGGATAACGAATCTCTATGTTAAAATTATGCAATATTCAATATTATAATCAGTAGAATAACAAATATTTTAGTTTCCTAAAAGGAAAAAGTCTATTTTATATCTGCATATTTGCTTCTGTAAAAGCAAATTAAGCAAAATAAGCTGATTGTTTTGGATAAGTTAATAAAATATGTGAAGTAGCTTTAAGGCAAATTTGAATGTCTTTTAAACTAACACTAAAATAAAATAAAAGTCTCAAAGTCTAAAATGAAGTCCAAAACAAAATAAATGTAAAAGTCAGACAACTCAATATTAAAGTTAACAAGGACTTCCACATTTCCCTTTCCTGAAAGAAACTTGATTTTATTTAACCTTTCTGCTCAATATATTCACCAAGGAGACGTTTATGAGCAGTTCCAAGTTCTCAGGTTTTTCAATTCTGATTTCACCTAGAAGTATTATCAGAATGATAGTGGAAACAACAAAGAAACCATAATTGCAACCTTGTACAAAACCAATTTGGTTTGGATTGTCACTTACAAAGATGTCTTTCATTCAAAGATAAAACATTAGAAACATTTCATCCCAGAAAATGAAAGTAGACTTTGGATGTTTTGATGTTTGAGCTAGAAAAACGTTTTTTTCTGAGTGCTAGGCAGAATTCTCATCTTCTCTTAAGTTTTAGAGTTAATGTAATATACACCCAGATGTGAACACACTTCCATCCACTCTATTCAAATTCCTTCAATGTGTTATCTTCTTCTTTTTTTTTTTTGCAGTTTCAAAGTTAATACACACAGCCAAATATATACATAACAGATTGAAATACTCTAAGTATCCCAATACACTTATTGAACTGTATTGGCCTGTATTTGCCTTTGTCAAAAATGTTTTACATTTATTATCTATTGTGTGAGTGCATTCTTTGCTACAGTAGACACAAAAATACATAAATAACAGAAAGTCAAAGAAATCACTATTATTGAGAAAAACATTTGTATCTTTAGCATGATGCAAACATGTTAGTAATAAAATTACAGCACTTATAACTTGGTGGATGAAGCAACTTTGATGCTTTGAGACTTTTCAAATAAGTCTCATCTCCTAGTGTACTACCTGGCATTCAGAACATTTTTGTTGAATCCTTTAAGTAAGAAATAATTCTGACTAGTGGAAATGGAGAAAGTTCTAGTGGAGGTATTATTAATAGCTAGTTCTTAAATACAAGGGGCCTTCCCTGGTGGCTCAGTAGTAAACAATTTGCCTGCAATACAGGAGATGCAGGTTCAATTCCTGGGTAAGGAAGATCCCCTGGAGAAGGAAATGGCAACCCACTCCAGTATTCTTGCCTGGAAAATCCCATGGACAGAGGAGTCTGGCGGGCTACAGTCCATGGGATGGCAAAAGAGTTGGACANATTTGCCTGCAATACAGGAGATGCAGGTTCAATTCCTGGGTAAGGAAGATCCCCTGGAGAAGGAAATGGCAACCCACTCCAGTATTCTTGCCTGGAAAATCCCATGGACAGAGGAGTCTGGCGGGCTACAGTCCATGGGATGGCAAAAGAGTTGGACATGATTTACTGACTAAATAATAACAACTTAACATGAGGGACGTTTCTAAGTGAAGGAGTGGGGCTCTAGCATCTAGGCAGAACAAAAACCAAAACAAGCTCTTAGAGGGATCTGAAAGTGCAGAGACCTCTTGGGAGCTATGGGTCTGATATAGGGCCCTTCTCCAAAGATATAAAGAACTGCTGAGGATAAATGTCAGTACTGAGATGAATGCCAGTGCTTTAGTGTATTGCAACCTGCCCCTTCCTCTAGCATGTGTATCCACTTTCCCTGACCTCAGGCCAATTCCCTACCTACTTGTCATAATGTGAATGTTAACAGCCCAGCTTACAGAGTTCTAAAGCAGACATCATATTCACAAGAGAGAATGTGTGGTAAAGAATTAACTTAGAAGGCCTGGGACTATCATTATTAGAAAAGCCTGATAGCAAGGGTGGCCCTTTACTGGCATCTGGGAAATTGGCTCTCAGAGTGTTTTCAGTCAATAGGTACCTGATAAGGGTGGTTCACTGTGCCTAGACTTTATGAACAATGCAGTTTATGCTGTCTGTCTTTTCCCCTGAGAGTCTGGAATTGTGAAACAGTTAGCAGAGTATGCTATGTGACCATATTCCAATAAAAATTTAGGGTGCTAAGTCTCTATTGAGCTTTCCTGAGAGACTTCGAAAATGTTGTCTCAAATCATTTTTGGAAAAATTAACTGTCATGTGACTCTCCTCTTGCAAGTTTGTGCCTGATTTCTTCTAGACATCTCCCCATGTGGCTTTTCCCTTTTCTGATTTTGCTCTGTGTCCTTTTACTGTAGTGAGTTGTAACAGTGAATATGGCCACATGCTAAATTCCGTGATTAATTCTATTGAATTACCAAACCTGAATGCATTACTTTGTCAACAAAGGTCCACCTAATCAAGGCTATGGTTTTTCCAGTAGTCATGTACAGATGTGAGAGTTATGTTAAGTCATTATTTATTAACATAGAGAAAATAACAAAGAAATTTGGAGGAAGTAATCAGACATAGTGGAGAAGGCAATGGCACCCCACTCCAGTACTCTTGCCTGGAAAAATCCTATGGATGGAGGAGCCTGCTAGGCTGCAGTCCATGGGGTCATGAAGAGTCAGACACGACTGAACTACTTCCCTTTCACTTTTCACTTTCATGCTCTGGAGAAGGAAATGGCAACCCACTCCAGTGTTCTTGCCTGGAGAATCCCAGGGACGGGGGAGCCTGGTGGGCTGCCGTCTATGGGGTCGCACAGAGTCGGACACGACTGAAGTGACTTAGCAGCAGCAATCAGACATAGATAATAAATGCAGGTGGTTCTAAGTCTTGCAAATTCCAAAATAAGAGAGAGGAAAAACAGAGAGGAATAAATTTTCAGGGAAAATGGAAGCAAAGTTTCCAGGGTAGAAAAGAATCATGGATCTTCATATTAAGATGTTCATAGTGAACATAATAAAAAAAGAAAGATCCAGAGACAGACATACTATCATGAAATTTCAGAGCACCAAGGATGAAGAAATAGTGCTAAAAGGTAGTAGAGAGGAAGAAAAAGTGCCAGTTATATAAGAATGTGATTTAGACTGGCATCTGATATCTCATCAGCAAAATTAAATTCTAGAAGGCAAAAAAGCAGATCTCCCAAGTTTTTAATTAAAATTATTTTTAACCTTGAATTCTATACCCAAACTATTAATAAAAGAGGTAGGCAAATTATGTCTTCCCTGAAATGCAAGAATCAATTAACTATTTGGGGATTAGTCTGAACAAAAGGAGGCAGAAAAACAAGAAAAGGAAAATACTCACTGAAATGAATGATGAAACTAACCCAAGAATCCAGTAAAAGGGGCCCCAGAGATGGCACTTTTGTAAAGTACCTACTATAATTAGATTAGAAAATCACTGGATCAAAAAAAAAATTTTTTTAAGGTGACCTGGAAGAATAGTGAAGTAGATGGCAGGAAACATTGAGCATAAGTGAAACTTTCGGCACAGATGTTATGAACAGTAAGGCATATATTTTTTTCTCCCAATAAGAAGAAACACAAGAAAAAATGTAAAACTGTATAAGGTACTTATGGTACAGATACGCAGAAAAGTAAAATATAGTAAAGTATTTGAAAATGAATAATGTATAAGAAAAGAAAATCCTTTTGGTCTGGAGTGTCTTTTTATATTGGAATTTTGATGGTTTCAGCATACAAGCTTGCTTTGAGGTGAATCACATTTCTATGGCCCTAGTATGTAAATATCATATATTGTTCTTCAAATTTTGGAATAGACCTAGAAACAAAGCATGAGAGATTTCAAAATGATTATAGGATAAACAGTAGTGGGATTGCATAGTGAATCTGTTCACTGATGAAATTCAGGCATCACAATTCTTTCTGGTCATATAATAGCTACACAGTAAGCATTTTTGATTGAATGAATAAAACTAGATATAAAAGAAGCATACAAAAACCATAATTACTTTCAAAGTAGAACACTCTACAATATTTTGATAAATGAGATTTAAAGGAAAACAGCAAACTATCTAGAAGCAATTGCTATGGATTGAATGTTTGTGTACTCCCAAAATTTGTGTGTTGAAATTCTAAACCCCAATTTGATGGTAATAGTAGATGGGCCATTGGGAGGTGATTAGGTCATCGAAGGGAAATCTTCATAAATGGGATTTTTGTCTTGTAAGAAGAGAAATGAAGAGCCTCCCAGCATCAGAACTGTAAGATAAATGTTTGTTGTTTAAGCCACACAATCTATGGTATGGGCTTCCCTGGTGGCTTGTTGGTAAAGAATCCACCTGCAATGCAGAGATGTGGGTTTGATTCCTGGGTCAAGAAGATCCCCTGGAGAAGGAAATGGCAACCCACACCAGTCAGTATTCTTGCCTGGGAAATCCTGTGGACAGAGGATCCTGGCATGCCGCAGTCCCTGGGGTCACAAAAGACTTGGACACAACTTAGCAACCAAGCAACAGTCTATGGTATGTTTGCTATATTGTCTCAAACTGACTAAGACAGCAATGAAGGAAGACATTACACCAAAATTTGCAGACCCTGGGAAGTCTGTATTCATGAGGAAATGTTTGGCTTTGTTTACCTTTATAAGTAAAGAAGAGAGGAAAACTAGAGAACAGAACAAAATAATTGAATACACACGTTAAGATAGTTGGATACATGGATGGGAGGGAGGTAGGGTGGGGGGAAGCTCAAGGAGGGAATACATGTATATTACAGTTGTTCATGTTCTTTGGCAGAAACGAACGCAATATTGTAAAGCAATTATCCTCCAATTAAATATTTTTTAAAAGTTGAGTACATAATAAAAAATAATATTAAGAAAGTATATAATAAAATCCAAAATTGTTAAAAGCAAAACAATAGGACAAAGTCAAAGTAAATACAAAGGCTACTTTTGTGAAAGACTAAGGAAAACAGATACTCTCCTCATTGGAATGGTAAAAAAAAGAGAGAAAACCAAATACACAAGATTAAAAATGACAGGAATAACCAGGAGGTTATATCTTAACACAAGAGGTTAAGATAATTATAAAAGAATATTGCATGAACTTTATGGCACACATTTGAAAAACTGCAGAAAATAGATAGCTCCTGGCAAAATATAAATGATCAATGTTTACAAAAGATTGCCAAAGAAAACCAAAAAGGCAAAAATACACACAACTAGCAGACACTATGGCCTAAAAAGTTGACTAAATAGCTGCCAATGAAAAAAGCTATAAAAGAAGACATTGTGGTCGTGAGGAGACGGGAAGGGGTGGGGGTGAGCTATGTGGGGAGGGTGCGGACCACAGACAAGTCTGAGGAGAATTTGTGAAGCTGTTGGGCCGTGGCGGGTAACTTTCGTCCTGGTCTTCGCCCGCGGAATTTAGGTTTTAATGTTAGAGCGGACTCAAGGCCCCACGCTCGGAGGAGAGGGACGCGCCTACAGCCAGGCTGCTTCAGAACTCTGGGCTCAGAAAAGTTTTTCTTCAAAAATGGATGGGATGTCTTCAGAGGCTAATGACGAAAATGGCAATGTGGAGAAACCTGTTGGAAGACGACATTCTTCAATTTTGAAACCCCTAAGGAGTCCTCTCCAGGACCTCAGAGGTGGAAATGGGAATGAAGCTATTCAGGAATCCAATGCTCTGAGAAATAAGAAAAACTCTCGTCGAGTCAGCTTTGCGGATACTATAAAAGTATTCCGGGCGGAGTCTCATATGAAAATAGTGAAAAAGTCAGAAATTTCAGAAACAGAAGCAGGAGAAAATGTCCTATTTATACAGTAAGAATAAGAATCAAGAAGATAACTACTGTGAGATAACTGGAATGAACACATTGCTTTGTGCTCCCATTCAGACCCAGATGCCCCAGAGAGAGATTTCAATTACAGAATACAGCCATGAAAGGAAACATGCAAATGACCAAACAGTCATCTTTTCAGATGAAAACCAGATGGACCTGACAGCAAGTCACACTGCGATGATTACCAAAGGCCTTTTAGATTGTACCAAAAGTGAAAAGTCCACCAAGATAGATACTACATCGTTTCTGGCTAACTTAAAACTCCACACTGAAGATTCAAGAATGAAGAAAGAATTACATTTTTCCGTAGATCAAAACACTTCTTCAGAAAAGAAGATAAATTTCAATGACTTCATAAAAAGATTGAAAATAGGAAAATCAAATTCTTTTCCTTTTACAGGACCAGATAAAGAAAATTCTGAGACGCCTGTTCATTCCAAAGAAGTAAATAAGACCACTTCTGTACATCAAATGCATGTATCTCTTGGTGTAGATAAAAATACCAGTAATATGACTAGACTCTTTAGAGAACAAGATGATGGAATGAAAAATAGACATTGTTACATGTGCCGGTTGCTGAATACAGCTTGTAAGTGTGTCAGATACAGAACTAGGGATGTCATTCTAGAAGACTGTCTCTGTGGAAGACTAAGAAAAGAAGCAAGGTTTAGCATGCAGAACATGAATTCAGAGAACTGGAGGCTGAGGAAGAGCTTCTCCTATAATCCTGGTGAAAGGGGGAAATTTGGTAGTCAGTTGTGTCTGACTCTGTGCAACCCCATGGATTTTAAACTCAGTAGGCTCCTCTGTCCATGGGATTCTCCAGGCAAGAATACTGGAGTAGGTTGTCATTCCCATCTCCAGGGGGTCTTTCCAACCCAGTGATCAAACTCGGGTCTCCTACATTGCAGGCAGATTCTTTCCTGTCTGAGCCACCAGGGAAACCCTATATTCCTGATAAAGATGGCAAAATTAAACATCTAAGAACCCTGGGCAAAAAACCCCAGCTGTTCTGTAGGAGTTTGGGAAGAAACTGCCAGATTTAGCTGCTTGAGTTTTAGACTCTTGCTCAGGAACAGTGATGACAATTTCCAAAACCTGCTGGTTTATGGGGCTAATTCTATTAGGCTGAGTAGCTTCACTGCCACTGAGCTTAGGAGAAGAAAATGTAGCTGATAGCACTGAATATGGTTCCCTGGTGGCTCAATGGTAAAGAATCTGCTTACTATTACAGGAGACATAGGTTTGATCTTTGGTCTGGGAAGATCCTATATGCCGCAGTGCAACTAAGCCTGTGCTCTAGTGGCTGGGAACTGCAACTACTGAGGCCAGGACACCCTAGAAACCATGCCCCTTAACAAGAGAAGCCACCACAATGAAAAGCCCAGGCACCATAGCTACAGAGTAGCTCCTACTCATCACAACCAGAAAAACGCCATGTATAGCAACAAAGATCCAGCANGGGAAGATCCTATATGCCGCAGTGCAACTAAGCCTGTGCTCTAGTGGCTGGGAACTGCAACTACTGAGGCCAGGACACCCTAGAAACCATGCCCCTTAACAAGAGAAGCCACCACAATGAAAAGCCCAGGCACCATAGCTACAGAGTAGCTCCTACTCATCACAACCAGAAAAACGCCATGTATAGCAACAAAGATCCAGCACAGCCAAAAATAAATAAATAAAATTATTTTAAAAATAAATAAAAGTCATAAAATAAATGACCCAATCAAAAAATGGGCCAAAGAACTAAATAGACATTTCTCCAAAGAAGACATACGNATAAAAAGAACACCTTTTATTCTCATGCTCTGTAAGACTAATTGTTAAAGTTTTTCACATCAATATACTCTAAATATGACAATTTCCACTTGTGACTATAAAAAAAAAACTTATCAAAATCTTTTTCATGACTTACATTGTTATTTGATGCAATTACTGGGCATTCATTTGTATTTCAAAAAGAGATTTTCTATAAAGGTTTTCTTTATTAGTGTTAAAAATCAATTTAGACTACAAAGCAGTGACTCATATTTTATTTTGATATTATTTGTCAGTTCAGTTGACAATTGAGTAGCTTTTAAAAAGTAATTGGTGTTAGTGCTTTAGGAATTGAAATATTATGGACAGATCATGTGAGAGAAAGTGAAGTGGCATTTGCCTTTCATTAGTATCTATAAATGGAAAAAGAAAAGTAGAATCTGAAGGTGGTACAAACTCTAGTATATGAGTATATAATAAAGTCAAAATCTTTGGAAAAATAATAACAATCTTTTCAACAGAATTAACTTTTTCACATGGTATCACGTTTTAAATTCACAAAAGAAAAATAATCATTCAGAATAATTATGCACATTTATGCATTCACTTAAGTAATTAATATATAGGTAATTTCAATTTTCCAGTGTTAGTTTGTTTCAGTGAAACTTTAGAAAAATGAAGCAATTTCAGTTTAGTGTGAGAATTCAATTGTTTCTTCCAACTTTAAAAATGTTCTATTATAACCAATTTGTTTCAGACTTAAACAGTGACATGGAAATGACTATATCAATTCTTTTTAACCCATAACATATAAATGTTTTCATTCATTTGGACCCTTAGGATGAAAACACCCTTCGCCACAATAATGTTTAACAATACCTCCTTATAGGGGACATTAGAGACTTCCCTGGTGACTCAGCAGTAAAGAATCTGCCTGCAATGCAGGAGATCTGGGTTCAATCCCTGGGTCAGGAAGATCCTCTGGAAGAGGGCATGGCAACTCACTACAGCAACTCTTCCTATGGATAGGGGAGCCTGACAAGCTACAGTCTATAGGGTCATACAGAGTCAGACACAACTGAAGTGACTAAGCAGCAGCAGCAGGGGATATTAGAGTGTTGTGATTAAGTATATGGGTTCTAGATTCAGCATGCCTGCTATAAAATTGACTTTGTCCCTTTCCAACTATGTGCTAATTACTTAACATCTTCAAGCTCTAGTTTTCTCATCTCTAAAGTGGAAATAATAATAGTTGGAAGAATTGAACGAAATAACCTATGAGAAACACTTAGGAAGATGCCTTGCAAATAGTAAGTACCAAATGAATACTAGTTATTACTATGGAAAGAATGTCATGCCTATGTTTAAAGGACCCCATGGGAACATGACAGGACCACAAAACTCTGCCTCCAAACAGCTTTTGTCTGCAATTAAAGGCCACATGGTAATGTGAATAATATACTGGATTTTATAATACATTGGAATCTGTCTCTTACAAACTATGTGACTTTAGAAAACCTATCTAAAATGGCTACACAGTTTACTGAAAAGATCAAAGTGGATCATATACATGAACCACATAGGTTCATATATATATCAATAGGATTGAATAGAATTGCTCCCAGTCAGGTTTGCATCTTTGGATTAGGGCAATAGTTCTAACTTTATTTTTTTTTAAGCTGAGGAATTCCCCATTCAGATGAATTTTTACAAAGCTCCAGCTTGACTTAGATTACCCTAAGACATTAGTAACTTGATTGAAGTAGATTGATTTAGCTCATTTTTTGCTTTTTGAGGTCTCTAAAGTTTTCTCTACTTTTCTGACATATTCTTTATAAATCAGCTATAGTACTATATTTTCTGTAAGAAGAAAGCATCTAACAAAATATATTAGTCTCAGGGTCCAGTGGAGTAAAACAAATCCAAACCCCAACCAAGTGGTGTCATAAAGGGAATGTAATAGAAAGAGTTACCTAGGTATTATAAGGCCAACACATGAAAACCACAGAATATAGGTTACCAAGAAATAGTATCTTCAGAAAGAAACTACCACACAAAAACTGGGAAAACAGAGACAAAATAGGAGTACTCAGAACCTAAAAGCATAGATGTATGGATCTATAGAACTGAGCTTGAGTCCTATGGAATCCATCTGGCTGCTGATGGCTCTTGTGAAGGACTAAGATGAATATGGTGTGGGAGTCTGGAAATAGCTAGAAGCTGAAACCAATTCCTGCTGCTGTGGCAACACTCCATTGCTAAGAAACACTGCCAAGCTCAGCAAGAAGCACACAAAGGAGGAAGTCTCTTGTCTCCTCCTCCTGCCTCTCCTCTTGTCTTCTTTTTCAGATGAAATACAGTCCCAGGCTGAGTTAGAGAGATGATATGAAAGAGTGAATCTGTAGCTAAGAGATAACAGCTAAACAGTGTGCATACAGAATTAGTTACCTTTCCTTCTTTACATTCTGGTTTTGCAATACCTTGTTTATATTTGCTACTTTGACAGATTATGTTTCTATTATATTTGGAGATGGCACTCATCCATGAGACTCAGTTCAGTACAGTTGATATGAGTACAATGCACACTCATAAAGGGAACTCTTATTTCTAACCAGTCAGATGTTGATGTTATAAAGGTGACTAGGATGCAATTTTGTTCTTGTAAACTGAGTCTGTAACCTGATGTTTTCAGTGCAACAAAATACAAACACAATGATTACCTGGCTACTAATAGGCCCAGAAGAGAAACAATTTGTCAAGTCTCTGGCAGGAAAGAATAATTTTTAAAAAAGATGTGAGAAAATGATGCTTGAATGGAAGTTGAGTTTAATCTTGACAGATGAGGACAGGTGCAAAGGTGATGGCCTGGACAATTAGTTTTATTAGAGCATAAACTGTAACCTAAGGAATGAGAAGACTGGAGATACAGACAGGGGATTGTGTCTTATTTCTACGTATAACTCCAATCATTTGTGTGATGTCAAATACATATTTAAACACTCAGTAAATACTTGGACAGACAACATGGGGAGTAGTGGGTGGATGCGGAGTACATCTCTCACCACTTATACATCAGGAATACACCTCCAGACACAGAAATGCATGCACAACACCAACTGAGAGTGGACAGGAGTACCTGGCCAGTAGAAGAGAATACAGAGAACCATACAAAACTCGGTAAGACGAAGGAACTAGGGGGAAAAACAGGAGTGTTAGAAGGACTGGACCTCCTCTCAGCAGGTGGGGGAACTGAAGCACGGGTCCAACCCCAACATCGAGGCAATTGTCTGAGTCAGAGGAGAAACATTTAAGGCTGAGAGTGAAACAGCAGATCTGTGGCAGCCAAATGGAATGAGCATCAGACAGTCCTTGCCACAGCATATATACCCCAGACAGGGATGCAGGTCCTCTAGGAGGCACAGCGGTTGGGAGCTTGAGTCTAGGGATTGTGAGCAATCCCAAGGTGAGGGCAACTGTTGACTGCAGAGAGATGAATCAAGTGGATACAAAGAAGAAGAGNATGAGCATCAGACAGTCCTTGCCACAGCATATATACCCCAGACAGGGATGCAGGTCCTCTAGGAGGCACAGCGGTTGGGAGCTTGAGTCTAGGGATTGTGAGCAATCCCAAGGTGAGGGCAACTGTTGACTGCAGAGAGATGAATCAAGTGGATACAAAGAAGAAGAGTGTGGTGGGAAATGCCTGTGGAGGAAAGCCAGGCAGCCAAGGAAGCAAGGCGATACTGCTGAGTCACGCGTAGGAGGTGGAGCCATCACCATAGCCCCCCTCTCCCCACATGCCAGCATTGGCACCTGAACAACAGAGAGGCTGGCCCATCAAATGCCTGTCACACTGAACTACAGAGTAGGACCCCAGGCAAGGGAGCGCTCTAAGTGCCTGAATGGGTGGAATTATGGAGAAAGACTAGCCAAAGAGGTCTTCTGATTGCCAGCTACAAGAGGCTTGAAAAAAGACTCTACTAAGGCCATAACTCCTGTGGCTGAGGCAGTCTGTGAACACTTGGCACCACCAGGGTCCCCAAAAGCCAAGCAGCTGTGCCACCTTCACACTCAGCCCTCACTGGGGCGGAGCTGCCACAGGCAAAAAGTCTTGCATCTAAGCATGCAGGGTTGCTTTGGTCGTGTCCAACTCTTTGTGACCCTGTGAACTGTGGCCTGCCAGGCTTCTCTGTCAGGGGTTTCTCCAGGCAAGAATACTGGAACATATTGGCCAATACTGGTTGTCATACTCTCCTAGACCACTATATTTCCTTCTGCCTTAACCACCAACTCCCCTGAGTACCTGGTGCTGCCAGAACCCCTGCAATGCAAGCAGCTGCACCACCTCCACACCTGGCCCTCACAGAGGCAAATCCACATCCACCAGGGCAGCCTCAGGAGCAAACCTCAGTGGACAACCCACATGCAGAGGTGGAAATAAAACCACAATTGAAACCCAGGGGCAGTGTGACTAAGGAAAAAAGACCCAAAACCTTCCCACTAGCTGTATAAGCTGCAGATTAAATCCACATGATCAACTAGCCAGACTCTGTGTCTATGGACTATATAAAAGGACATTGAGAGCTCCCACAAAAGAAAATGCACTAGGTCTGATAGCTGTAGATAATGGAGGCAAGAACACACAGGAGTAAGACCAGATTAGAATCTGAGCTGCCCCAACAGTAGGTCCAGAGACAAGCACAGTGTTGGAGGGCATCCTATGGAGGTGGGGTAGAATGTGACTTCCAGCGAGGGAAAGGACTTGGACAGCAGTGACTCAAGAAAAACATTTATTATTCTTTTGTTTTGACTTGTTCTGTAGATTCTTTTGGATTTGTTTCTATTTTCTTTTTCTCTCCCCACCCTGCNGTAAAAAAAAAACTGTTAAAAACAGAAACACATGGAGATTAAGCAATATATTTCTAATAACCAACAGATTACTGAAGAAATCAAAAGGGAACTAAAAAAATTTCTAGAAACAAATGACAATAAAAACATGACAACTCAAAACCTATGGGATGCAGCAAAAGCAGTTCTAAGAGGGAAGTTTGTAACAGTACAATTCTACCTCAAGAAACAAAAAAAACATTGAGTAGACAACCTAACTTTACACCTAAAACAACTGGAAAAGAAATACAAAAGAGAACCCAAATTAGTAGAAGGAAAGAAATCATAAAGATCTGAGCAGAAATCAATGAAAAAGAAACGAAAGAAACAGTAGTAAAGATAAATAAAACTATAAGCTGGCTCTTTGAGAAGATAAATGAAATTGACAAACCTTTAGCCAGACTCATCTAGAAAAAAGAGAGAAGGATCAAATCAACAAAATTAGAAATGAAAAAGGAGAGGTTACAACATACAATGCAGAAATACAAAGAGACTATTATGAATAACTGTATGTTTAAAAAATGGATAACCTAGAAGAAATGGACAGATTCTTAGAAAGTTCAATCTTCCAACACTGAATCAGGAAGAAATAGAAATTATTAACAACTCAATTACAAACACTGAAATTGAAACTGTGATGAAAAAAAAAAATCTCCTATAAAACAAAAGTCTTGGACCAGATGGCTTCACAGGAGAATTCTATCAAACATTTAGAGAAGAGCTAATACCTATCCTTCCAAAACTCTTTTAAAAAATTTCAGAGGAGAGAACACTTCCAAACTCATTCCAGGAGACCACCATCACCCAAACCAGACAAAGACAACACACAAAAAGAAAGCTACAGGCTAATATCACTGATGAACACAGATGCAAAAATCCTCAACACAATTTTAGTAAACAGAATTCAGCAACACATCAAAAAGCTCACATACCATTATCAAGTTAGGTTTATTCCAGGGATGCAAGGATTCTTGAATATAAGGAAATCGATCAATGTGAAACATCATATTAACAAACTGAAAAATAAAAACCATATGATAATCTCAATAGATGCAGAAAAAGACTTTGACAAAAGCAGCACCCATTTATGATTAAAATTCTTTAAAAAAANATTATCAAGTTAGGTTTATTCCAGGGATGCAAGGATTCTTGAATATAAGGAAATCGATCAATGTGAAACATCATATTAACAAACTGAAAAATAAAAACCATATGATAATCTCAATAGATGCAGAAAAAGACTTTGACAAAAGCAGCACCCATTTATGATTAAAATTCTTTAAAAAAAATGGGCATAGAAGGAACCTACCTCAACATAGTAAAGGCCACATATGATAAGCCTACAGCAAACATATCCTCAGTGGTGAAAAACTGAAAGCATTTCCCCTATTATCAGGAATAAGACAAGGGTGTCCACTCTTACCACTATTATTCAACATAGTTTTGGAAGTCTAGCTATAGCATTCAGAGAATAAAAAGAAACAAAAGGAATCTAGATCAGAAAAGAAGTAAAACTCTCACTGTTTGTAGATGACGTGATACTGTGCATAGATAATCCTAAAGATAGTATCAGAAAATTACTAGAGCTAGTCGATGAATTTAGCAAAGTTTCAGGATACAAAATCAATACACAGGAATAACTTGCACTTCTATATAATAACAATCAAAAATCAGAAGGAGAAATTAAGGAATCAATCCCACTCACCACTGCAACAAAAAGAATAAAATATCTAGGAATAAACTTACCTAAGGAGACAAAAGAACTGTACACAGAAAATTAAAAGATACTGATGAAAGAAATCAAAGATGACATAACCAGATGAAGAGATATTCCATGTTCCTGGGTAGGAAGAATCAATATTGTGAAAATGACTATACTACCAAATGCAATCTATTGATTCAAAGCAATCCCTATCAAATTAACAATGGCATTTTTCACAGAAATGGAAAAAAACTTTCACAATTCATATGGAAACACAAAAGACCCTGAAGAGCCAAAGTAGTCTTGAGAAAGAAGAATGGAGCTGGAGGAATCAGCCTTCCTGACTTCAGATTATACTACAAAGATACAGTCATCAAGACAGTATTGTACTGGCACAAAATCAGAGATATAGACCAAGGGAACAAGATAGAAAGCCCAAAAATCAATCTATTTACCCATGGGTGCCTTATTTTTGACAAATGATGCAGGAATATACAATGAGGCAAAGACAGCCTCTTCAATAAATGGTACTGGGAAAACTGGACAGCTACATGTAAAAGAATGAAACTAGAACACTTCCTAACACCACACACAAACACAAAATGGATTAAAGACCTAAATGTAAGATCAGAGAGTATGAAACTCTTAGGGGAAAACATAGAACACTCGAGGTAAATCAAAGCAAGATTCTCTATGACTCACCTCCTAGAATAATGCAAATAACAACAAAAGTAAACAAGTGGGACCTGATTAAACTTAAAAGCTTTTGCACAGCAAAGAAAACTATAAGATGAAAAGACAATCTTCAGAATGGGAGAAAATAATACCAAATGAAACAACTGATAAAGGATTAATTTCCAAAATATATAAGCAGCTCATACAACTCAATATCAGAAAAACAAACAACCCAATCAAAAAGTGGAAAAAAAGACCTAAACAGATATTTCTCCAAAGACATACAGATGGCTAACAAACACATGAAAAGGTGCTCATCATCATTCATTATTAGAGAAGTGCAGTCAAAACTACATTGAGATATCACCTCACACAGGTCAGAATGGCCCTCATCAAAAAGCCTACAAACAATAAATGCTAGAGAGGGTGTGGAGAAAAGGGAACACACTTGCACTGTTGGTGGGAATGTAAATTTACACAGCCATGATGGAAGATATTATGGAGATTCCTTTAAAAACTAGGAATAAAAGCACCACATCACCCAGCAATCCCACTCTTAGGCATATACCCTGAGGAAACCAAAATTGAAAGAGACACATGTATCCCATTGTTCATTGCAGCACTATTTACCATAGCTAGAACATGGAAGTAGCCTGGATGTCCATTGACAGATGAATGGATAAAGAAGATTTGGTACATATACACAATGGAATATTATTCAACCACAAAAAGAAATGCACTTGGGTAAGTTCTAATGAGGTGTTGAGTCAGTTGAATCAGTTTTAGAGCCTATTATAGAGAGTGAAGTAAGTCAGAAAGAGAAAGATAAATATCACATTCTAACACGTATATGGAGAAGGCAATGGCACCCTACTCCAGTACTCTTGCCTGGAAAATCCCATGGATGGAGGAGCCTGGTGGGCTGCAGTCAATGGGATCGCTAAGAGTCGGCCACGACTGAGCGACTTCACTTCCATGCATTGGAGAAGGAAATGGCAACCTACTCCAGTGTTCTTGCCTGGAGAATCCCAGCGGAGCCTGATGGGTTGCCGTCTATGGGGTTGCACAGAGTCGGACACGACTGAAGCGACTTAGCAGCAGCAGCAGCAGCAAAATATATATATGAAATCAAGAAAAATGGTACTGAAGAATTTATTTTCAGGGCAGCAGTGGAGAAACAGACATAGAGAACAGACTTATGGACATGGGGAGAGGAGTGGAGAGGAGAGGAGAGGGTGAGATGTGTGGAAGAGTAACATGGAAAGTTACATTACCTTATGCAAAATAGATAGCCTATGGAAATTTGCTGTATGTCTCAGGAAATTCATACAGGTTGATACATACTGTATCAACCTGGAGGGTGGAATGGGAAGGGAGATGGGAAGAAGGATCAAAAGGGAGAGGATATATGTATACCTATTGCTGATTCATATTGAGATTTGACAGAAAACAACAAAATTCTGTAAAGCAATTATCCTTCAATTAAAAATAAATTAATTAAACATTAATAAATTAATTAATACTTGATGAACAATGGAACAAATGAGGTATCATCCAGAACACAGTATAATATATAGATACACTGTGAGAGACTATGGGATTATAGTCTACTATTAAATACCTAGGGAGGCAGACAGCTAAAATGTAGTGGTGGGACCCCAAACATAAACTTCACAGTCTCAAATGACAGATGTTCTCATAAATGAAATGTATAAGAGATGCCTATGACCAATTTCCAGACAGTCACCAAATATTTTTGGATGGTGATTTGACATTAAATTCAAGTGTGCAGGACAGGAAGGATAAATATGATAGCAAACTATACAAGAATGTAAGAAATGTTCTTTTAATATTGGCTCCCAGTTTGTTTGAGGTTGTAGGTGGAGCCAGGGAATGATGCTATTGGACTGACAGACAGCCACAGGTGCTTGCATCTAAAGAGCTGAAAGAACAGAGAAGTTAAGCTGACTTACAGCCTATGAAACCCTGATAAAGACCTGCTTGTATTTTGCTATTTCATACGTAACTTCCATGAAAATAAGAATGAAAATAATTTTAAGAATGTCTCCTTTAAAAATTAAGTATATTTTCATTCTCTGGCCAACTATTTGTAATATTTAAAATAAGTCAAGCAAAGACTGGGAAAAATGAGGAGGTAGTTAATGCTTCCTACCTCATAAGTAGTCAGCTAATATTTTTACCACAAATGAATACAACTGGATAACATTTTGAATTCAGTTTGTTTTAGCAACTTTTACTTTTAGTTCCAAAGCATTTCCTATTAATTAAATTTTGTCTCCTGATGAAACTGTTTAACCTGGTTAGCTGATCAAAGGGAATTAAATTTCCTCAATGACTAAAGTCAGAATCTCCTGAAATACATAATTAGGATATATTCAGGCTAAGAATGAAATCAATATATGAAAGTGAGAAAATTTAATTGCTTGTTTTGAAGAGTCAAAAAATGCAAATATGATAGTATCTTACTATGAATTCCATGAATATTTTTAAAGTAGTTGTAAGTCAAAGCAGATTGAATTATCAAAGATAATGCATTTTCATGGAAGTTAAATACAGAGTAATTTTTATGAAGAATTTCTCTAATGCTTATTCTTTCTCCCTTTCCAGAAAAGGCAATAAACTTAAGAAAGGACAGAAAGCTATAACTGTTATCAAGGAAAAAATGGTTATAACAAAAAAGTAAAGATGTGAGTTGATGACCGTTTTGAAAAATAAATTAAAAAAAAAAAACCTTCCTGACTTTATATTAATGATATTAACCCATTTTCTACCAGATGAGTTGCAAATATCTTTCCAAGAATGCATTGACCTTTCATTTTTGTTTTTGGTGTTCTCTGGCATGAAATTTTATTATTTATGAAGCAAATCATTGTTATGCCCACAATGGATGCGAATGCCGTACTATTCACTATAATGGTTAAGAGTCTTCCTATCAAACTTACTATCTGTATAAAGTAACAGCTTCTTTAAAATATGGACAATAACTCACCTTCTAGTATTCTTGAAGTGTTTAATATAAATAAATACCCGATAAATGGCAGAAACAATTTAAATTATTCATAAATAAGATTTTACCATTGGTGAAAGATTTTCCTCATTTTTAAGAATACTTTTAGTACTTCTTAAAACCATTTTCAAAATAAGAAATGGCTTTTGAATGATATTGAATACCTACTTACGCAAAAAGCAATGTGTATATATATATAAATAATTATGACTTATGACTTCCCAGGTGGTGCTAGTGGTAAAGAACCCACCTGCCAATTCAGGAGTTGTAAGAGACGTGGTTTTGATGCCATGGTTAGGAAGATCCTCTGGAGCAGAAAACGGCAACCTACTCCAGAATTCTTGCCTGGAGAATTCTTGGACAGAGAAGCCTGGGGGGTTACAGCCCATAGGGTGGTAAAAAGTCAGACAAGACTGAAACGACTGAGCATGCGTGCACACCCAATAGTTATTGTACAGCAAAAGCCAACATAACATCGCAAAGCAAGTTTCCTCCAATTAAAATAAATAAAAGTTATTGATTATAGAAAATTGTTTTTAAAATAAATTGCTGAATTTGTTTTAAAGACAATGTATTTAAAATGTCTGAATCTTTATTTCAATAAAACTGTCTACATAATTCTTTTCTTCATCCTTTGTTGATTTCAGTTTAGAATGATACTAGACACAAAACTAATGGGGCAGCTCATTTTCATTTTTATTGGCCTGGAATAAATTATGCTAGGATCAGAAATAGCTATTCTTTAAAATATGGAAAGCCCACATCCACAAACCTATGTGGCACAGGAGGTTATGAGCAGTGATATTTATAAATATACAATATTGCCCCAAATTCTTTTATATAAATAGTTTGTTTAACTAGTAGTGTCAATTATGGCACTTTAAACATTTCTACAAAAACATCTATTCCATTGAGAT